>JAUZSU010116795.1:0-19218 GCA_034780255.1 Parotocinclus maculicauda
GGGAGGAAAAAAATATAAATAAATCTTTATTTTTCAGCACTTTTCAATTTCTCGAGGACTATGTGGAATCAATACAAATAAGAATACATTTTTATTTTAAAAATAACATTTCTTTAACCTACAATTAAATTAAAGTGAATCTGCCAAAAAATTTAATGAACAGAAGAAAACCGTTGGCTAATAAGAGTTTTTTTTTCATTTTTTTTTCAACCATTGGTGCTGTGGCGGATTCGAGAAATACAAAAAAAAGTCTGGCCTTATAATAAAAAATAATGTAATAAAATAATATAAAGAAAATAATAATCAAATGTAAATAATCAAATATTAAAAATGTAAAGAAAACATTTCATACTACTACTAATAATAATAATGATAATATAAAGAAAATAATAAGATGTAAATTATGTTAATAAATATTGTAAAGAAAATACTAAATACTACTACTAAAAATAATCATATTAAGAAAATAATAAAATATAAATTAAAATAAAATAGAGATCATAATATATAAGAGGAATGCAAATACATCATAAAATTTTTTAAAAATACAATAGAGCACAATTCATAAAATATAATAATAATAATAATAATGATAATAATATTATTATAAAATAGTAATATACAATATGAATAATATAAAATAATAATAAAATTATATATATATATAAACATTACAATTATGATAAAATGTAGAATGTAATAAAAAAATATTAATGTTATGTAATAGTAATACTAATAATAACTTAATAATCATATCAAGAAAATTATTACATATATATTATAATAAGAGAAAGAAGATAAAAAATTAAGTAATAAATAAATACTAGTACTACTACTAACTATAAGGAATATAATAAAACATTAAACGTTGTCTTTTAGTATATTTTAAAGTGTGTGTGTGTGTGTGTGTGTGTGTGTGTGTGTGTGTAGTTACTTTGAGAAGCAGAAGGCCGAGTGGCACACTGACCCTCCAGAGCATCTGATCCCAGAATCTTTATCAGCGGCAGCTACAACCCAACAACTTCAGGCGGCAAGGAAACAAGACACAGGACAAACAGCTACGTTTAGACAGCAACCACCACCCATGAAGGTACACACACACACACACACATTAATCTGTGTGTAAGCGTTCGATCATTGTTATAACCCTGTGGAAGCTCTAACTGATTCTGGGTGTGTTTTACAGATGTGCCTGTCCTGCCATCAGCAGATCCACCGTAACGCCCCCATCTGCCCCCTCTGTAAGGCCAAGAGTCGCTCACGCAACCCGAAAAAACCCAGGAGGAAACCTGACGAGTAACACACACACACACACACACACACACTGTACAACACAACGTTTGAACTAAAATCTAAACTGAAAAACATCTGATATTTTGTTAATCTAATTAACAGGACTGAAATACTTATTAATACTAGATTATTAATTCTTTATGAATTCTTTAATTATTATTGTAATAATATTAATTTAAATATATATATAATGGATAATAATAGTAATATTAATGTTAGTAATAATGTTTTTAACAGACAGTAGCGTTTTTTAAAATAATAATAAAAATAATATATCTAAAACAGTACCATAATGTATTACAGGTTTTATTGTTAATATTAATTATTAAAATGATTTAAATAGTAATTGCGTATTAATTATTATTATTGCTGCAGATTTTTGGTAGTTACCAATGGTAACATTAGTATTTTTCTTGTTGTTAATACTAAAAAGAAGATTTAAAAAAATAATACTTTAATAGCATAAAGTTTAAATAAATGAAATTTAACAACCGACGTTATTTAAGCAGAAATGATGTGTCGAAGAGAAACCTGTGTGTTCATTTGGCTAAAAGACATTAATTTGCTCTCTTTAATCGACCTCGCTATGTTAATTAGTAATTAATATTAGTTACATTCTGTTTAATCATTGCTTTGTCTTATTGCTGTTTATTGTTGCAATTTGTTTTACTGATTTTTTTTTAATTACATATTGTCTTTATATAAGATGTGATGTCCATGTAAATAAAAAAAAACACTTTACAGAAAGAAAAAAACCTTATTTTGACCTTATTCCCTTATTATTTACATTATACCGCTATTTAAATCTCTTGGGTTTATTATTTTATTATTGAGTAATTTCTAGTCATAAAAATAGGGGGAAATGTAATGCTAAATTTCTTAAATTTATTAAAAATGTAGTTATTATTGCATTTTGAAACTTTTCCAACTATTCTATTTGTAACGTTTTTATTACAAACTTCTATACCTTAAAAAACAACAAGAAAGGCTTGAAATGACACTAAAATAAAAATGAATTAGGAGTTACAGGATGGGGTAGTGACGTTGTTTTTTTTTATCAGTAATTAAGTTTGAAATAAAGTAGGGTAAATGTGAAACACAATAATTAAAATACATGCTTTTTAAATCATTTTAATAATTAAAATAAACATTAAAATAATTGCAGTGTAAAAAAAACTTGGGACACAATACAAATCTAAAAGTGAACAGTTCTTTTAAACACTATGTTAATAGGATAGAAAATAAAGAATAAAGAAGTAACGCTCCAGCAGAAGCGATAATGGGACATGACCATATATGGATAACGAGCTCTGTCTCACTCCTGCTGCTTCAGTCTTTAGTTTGCTTTGCATAAGAACAGATTCTGGCTTAAGACCCCCCCGACATCCCACATGACCCCCCATGGCCTCCCCATAACCTCCTAACGAGCTCTCATGCATCTCTATGAACTCCTGCAGAGCCTCGGTCGGTTCCCAAACCTGCTCACCTGGATCCAGGTGTGAGGATCAGCTCAGGGTTTAGCCCCTGAACTGTCCTGCTGTGCACACACACACACACACACACACACTTAGATGTGCATGTATTCTGCCTGCGTTTTATTTTTTAAGTTGTTTTTTCTGCCTTTTTTTAGCTTAATTTTAAATTATCGCATTGTATTTCTTTATTTACATTTATGCATATTATATTATTAACACACACATATATATTGCAAATAAATAATATTTTTTTCCCCTTAGTTTTTTTAATTTATCTTTACTGATTTCTTTAGCTAACAATGATTTTATCATATATATACATATAGCATGTAGAAATTTCGTTTTTGTGATTTTTAACCGAATAGTTTGTGCGACATTTGTACATTTATTTTTCAACATAATTCAAGTAATTATACAAAGCGCTTCACAACAAAAATAAGAATAGGAAACAAACCAACATAAATATATAAAGCTTTATTATTTTTTTCTTAAATAATAAACTGTAGTTATTATATAATAATAAACTTGAGTTAAAAAAACAATTCTTTACAAAAATGTAAAAACAAAAACACTCCCATGAGAAGCAAGACAAAAAACGTTTCCAGTTCAAGGAAAAAATCTAGTGTGTTTTTTTTCCAAATGCTTTCGAGCATAATCAGACCCTCCATATTTGTAGTCCGCCCAGTCGGAGTTCTGTAGTTCTGCGTCATCATCAGACGGTGACAGCGGGGTAGGCTGGGCCTTGAGAGTACACCTGTGCTTGCGGGTGTCCGTGTGGGTCCAGAAATGCTGGCGCGATCAGCATGGTGTGCTCGGGGGGCAAAGGGTAATTTGGATAATTTGTATAAAACTGTGGCGCACCCTGCTGGAGAGGAGGAAGAAACGTTGTTGGAAAGGCGGCATAAACGCTGCCTATGTCTGACGGACTTGGACAGGGCGGGTGAATCCCAGAGCTGGACGTACAGGACGGGGTGGAGCTCTTCGGGGAGGGCCCTCCGGACTCTAAGAGGCTGGTCTGGGTGGGACTGGGCTGGTCATTACTGGGTTTGGGTTTCACACACTGGAAGCAGCAGATGGAGATCAAAGCTCCGAGGAGGACGAAGGACAGGAAGGAGCTCACAACGATAACGAATGGCAGATACGCAGGAACTAACGGAAAAAAGAGAGAGAAATAAATACAACACAAATGTTATTTATACCAACAAAAACTTTTAAACGTTAGTGAACTGGTCTCTAAAACAAACTGACATAAAACTATTTTTGATTTTTTTTTATGTTACATTTCATGTTGAATGAATTTTAATGGATACTATGACTGAATAATTTTTTTTTTTTTACATTATTCCTCTAACCCTAAGTATTTTTTGTCTTATCTATTTTTGTTCATACTATTATAGTTAATATTTTTTATTTGATTTTTGTTACATTTAAATGTCAATTAAAATATCTGGTTTTATATCAGACTTTTTTTAATGCTTGTTTAAAAAAATTTTTTTTTTTGGTATTTCTCGGATCCTCCGCAGCACCAATGGTTGAAATTAAAAATTAAAAATATAAATATGTTTTAGCTTTTTTCGCCCTCCGGTGGAGAGCCAACGGTTTTGTTCTGTTCATTTAATTTTTTCCAGAATCACTTTAATTTAATTGTAGGTTAAATAAATTTTATTTTTTAATAAAAATACATTTTTATTTCTTTCTCCTTCCTTGTATTGATTCCACATAGTCCTCGAGAAATTGAAAAGTTCTGAAAAATAAAGATTTATTTGAATTTTTTTCCTCCCTCAGTAGATTCTTAAGTAGGGACATCCGAGGAACAAGCAATTAAAAAAGTCTGGCCTTACATGCAAAATCTATGCTGGCCAAGAAGGTTGGGTCCCTTTTCGAGTGTTGCTCCTACCAAATTTCTTCCTTACAGCATTTAGAGAGTTGTACTTTGCCACTGTCACCGTAGGCTTGCTCATTTAGGGCTGTATTGGCGGTATTTGTATCTTTTTGAGACAATTGTCCATGTAATGTAAAAAAAGGTAATGTAATGTAATGTAATGTAAAAATAATCTAGCCATAAGCTAATAAGCTAAGCTTCCAACATATGTTCTTCACAATGATATAAAAACTTTGCCCACACCAAAACTAACTGCCATTTCTGTTCTCTAGCTGGCCTACTGTGTTGTGCAGTTTATGGAGAAAGATGCCACTGTTACAGAATATGTAAGTCACTACAGTACAACAGTGCATGAAAAGTCAATATTCAGCATGGTGCCTTTGGATTTTCTTCCTTACTGGTGCTGAGATCTGTGCCTTTTACACAATTTTAGATCATCAGAGGACTTCTGAAATACTGGCCCAAAACATGCACCCAGAAAGAGGTAAGAAACACCTGCACAGGTACACATAGTGCAAAGCAATTTGTGCAGATAATATTTTCATTATCAGTTTTATCCTCATTCCCATAGACAAGGCACATCAGTCTATCGCAGGGCCAGAGTGGGTTGCTGATGCAGCAAAAAAGGATGATCCTCTGTCCAGCTTTTCCTCCCTCACTAATAGTTATTTGTGTCTGTATGTGATGCTTGATCTGGCTGGAATGCTCCACTGGGACTTAAACCTGTGTTACTGTGTTGGTTGGCCAGTGCAATAAACCGCTGCGTGTGGCAGAATACAAATGCTAAACCTTTTTTCAATTTCACCAGCTTTGTATTCACAGACTTGTATTTTCTACTGAACGGACTTTAATTTAATGGTAGTTAAACGGCTCATAGCTGTACACATGTAAACCTGACAGCAGACAAAACTTTGGAATTTACTCAGCTGTTGTTTGTACATCATCCACATATCTGCACTTGTTTTCAGGTAATGTTTCTAGGGGAGATTGAGGAGATACTGGATGTCATTGAGCCGTCTCAGTTTATTCGTGTGCAGGAACCTCTTTTCAAGCAAATTGCCAATTGCATCTCCAGCCCCCACTTCCAGGTCTGAACCTTGTGTTATCATCACACTAACATATCACTCATGCACTCATGCAGTATGCTTTTATAAGCCGAATAGCTAGTAAAGTAAAGGGAATGCCAGGATGTTGATGCTAACTGAACAGTTGTGATGTAGTGGTTAAGGTACCGGACTATTAGCCACAAAGTCCTGGTATTGCCAACCTTCCACTGTTGGTTACTTGTGCAAGGCATTTAAACCACAATTGCTCGAATTGTCCATTGGACGACTACATCAGTTGTAAGTCTTTCTGAATAAGAGCATCTGCTAAATAAGTGTATATGTAACCTCTGCCTGTTTGTGTTTGTCAGGTTGCAGAGCGGGCTCTGTATTTCTGGAATAATGAGTACATTTTGAGTCTGATCGAGGAGAACTGTCAGGTCATCCTGCCTCTGGTTTTTGGGACACTCTACCGAGTCTCCAAAGAGCACTGGAACCAGTAAGTAAATGTTATAGTAACTATAATTGGAAACGAAGGATTTGAGTAAAGTTGCTGAGCATGTGCATTCCTTCATGGTCACAATTTACCCTCTAATGGTTACTTCCCGCATTGGTAATGCACCATTCTACAAAGCAAAAATAATCTTAAACTGGTTTCATAAACTTGACAATGAATCCAGTGTTCTTCAGTGGCAGCCACTGGAACTGAATCCAGCAGAAGACCTTTGGGATGTGTCCAGGTTAAACCATGTCCTGGATGGAAACTTATTTCTGAATGGAACAGCCAAGGGGATGATCCCCCAACCAGCCCAAATCTCCCTTAGATACAGCAGTCATGCCTGTATTGTTTCTGGTGTTTCAGGGCGTCAACGAATTGTTGCTGCACCACCTTGATGCAACATACAATTTGCCATGTGCAAAAGTTTCCAGACAGTTCACTACTGTTTGAAGGTCTCAGAATTAAATTGAATTGTTGGTGGTTCCTTAAAAGAATATACACTGCTCACAAAAATTAGGGGATATTTAATTATCGGATATTTCATTTTGATGTGTTCCCTAATTTTTGTGAGCAGTAGATTTATTTTTCCTACCTGCATATGATGTTTTCTTATTCAGAAAATCAACAAACTGTAATTTAACCAGGGTACCTAAACTCTAGTTATGTTTCTCTGATAGTTATATGCCATAATGTAGTCCAGTGCCCTACTTAGTAACATTTTTAAGCTGCTTGCCCAACACTGACCTTTCGTGATTTGGTAATAATGAATGTAGCAGATTATGGAATGCAGAGAGGTTGATTACGTGAGTTTTCTTGTCTTTGTCAGGACGATTGTGTCTCTCATTTACAATGTTTTGAAGACCTTTATGGAGATGAATAGTAAGCTTTTCGATGACCTTACTGCGTCCTACAAAGTGGAGAAACAGAAGTGAGTTCGGTTCTTAATACAGTAGCTTTTTTGTGCGTGTCAGCATGCCATAGGGCGATATTATTTCTGTCTTTGAAAGTTTCAAGTAAACGTTTGACCTTTTCTACTTAATCACCTCCCTTTCTCTCAACTTGCCCCATCTCTTCATGCTAGAGAGATGAAGAGAGAGAGGGAGCGTGCTGAGCTGTGGAGAGGGTTGGAGGAGCAGCAGGAGCGGAGGCTTCAGAGTCTGGGAGAAGCGAGCCGTAACCAGAAGAACCTGCAGGAGAGGGAGAACCCAAGCAAGAACGAGCCAGAGAGCAGTGCTGCCAATGCCACCTAGAACACCTACACACACCTCTTATACATACACAACTACACACACACACACACACACTCTCTCTCTCTCTCTCTCTCTCTCTCTCTCTCTAACACACACACACACACACACACACAAATGCACAATCTAGTGTGTACATTCATGAAAACATGACAAAACAATCTTGGTTTTACAGACAGTTTTTACTATTGAACCAACCATAACCTCTTGGAACACACACACACACACACACACACACACACACACAGACACACACACACTCACACACATACACACACACACAGACACACACACGACAAGATAAAATACATACATGTAGATACCTTACACCAATACTGCAACAATCAGATAAAACATCAACATCAGGTTGTAGATATACAGTACAAGATAAACAAAGCCACACACAAACATGCAGACAGAGCAAGAGAGATACCTTTTATATGACGGTATAATGGGAACGATGCAAAACAGTTAGTAATTCTCATTATGCCCGGTCTTCATTTCTTCTATCGTAAGCATGTCTCATCTGTGTCATCTCCTCATTGTTTCCCTTTGTTTCTTCTTTCCTCTCATCTACACAAAAGATTTTCATACATAAACACACGCTTATGCATTTGCTGGAAGACTGTGCAGGTAAATTTACCTTCAAACATTAGAAATGTACCTTCAAATGTACAACAACAATGTATACTTAAAGTCCCCCTGAACTCCAAAACGTGAATTTTTAAGCAGGTAACTTGCTGGGTGTCATTATATATTGTTTTGGAGTCAAATAAATTGCCACAGTGTAGAGTGACATAAAAAACAGAGACATAAAAAGAGTGCTCTTTTAGCGCTACAACTTTTATTGCCAGTTAAATATACAATCACCTTTCACTAAATCAGGTGCACCTTCATGTTTCTAAACTCATCGTCCATTGTCAGTTCCACTTACCATACATATGCACTTTGTAGTTCTAAAATTACAGACTGTAGTATTTGTTTCTTTACATACTTTGTTTGTCCCCTTTACTTTGTTCTCTACTGGTCAAGACTCAAAAAAAGTAGTGCGCCGTAAAAACAGCTGTGTTCAGCTTCGCAGCAGCACTGCTATGTTTGAACCAATCATGCCAGCACAACACACACTAATACACCACCAAAACATCAGTGTCACTGTAGTGCTCAGAACGATCCACTACCCATATAGTACATGATCTGTTCTAGTCTTGTGGGGATCCTGACCATTAGAGAACAGAGTAAAGGGAAATAACAAAATATATAGAGAAAAAGATGGACTACAGTCTTTAAGCTTAGTACAAGAACTAGGGACTGTGGTGGCTTAGTGGTTAAGGTACTATACTATGGACCAGAAAGTCTAGGGTTTAAATCCCACCTCTGCCAAGCTACCACACTTGGGTCCCTAAGCAAGGCCCTTAACCAACAATTGTTTGGATTGTAAGACTGTATGAATTGTAAGTCACTCTGGATAAGGGTGTCTGCTAAATTGCATAAATGTCAATTTAAACTAGAAAGAGCAAAAAGCTGCTCACAAGTTAGGGAATACTTCAAAATGAAATCTCCCATAATTAAATCTCCCCAAATTTTTGTGAGCCGTGTACATAGTAAGTGGATCTGTCAATGGACGAGTGTAGAAACAATGAGGTGTAACTATTATAGTGTCCAGTGAGTGTTTATCCAAATTATTATTAGACAAGGACCATGAAAAAACGTATGTTTCTGGGTAGAAGTGATCTGTCAGCAGTGTGCCAATGTGGTAAACATAAAATTTAATTTTATTTAATACTGTATGGAATATTAGGCTGGTGTTAATAACCAATAACTACGAATATAATGGTGCGATTCCAGAACGAGGCACTAGAATTTCACTCACTCACTCTCATGGGCAGAACCATCAGTACAGGGAACATGGTGGGAACCAAACTAAGACAGGACGCCAGTTAATCTCATGGCACATACAGGGAACAGGCAGACTCACTCGCACACTAGGGCACTTTAGAGATACCACTTACATTAATGAATTTGAAACAGCTAACCACTGCAGAAATTGAAATAACTAGAATTCCAATTCATTGCCAATATTATTTAGTTTATTCTGGTAAGCATTGCAGTGGCAACTGGTTATATTAAAGGCCAATAATAAAGCCTTTTAAGTTCTAAAGTATAATACATTGTTTAGTACCATGGGACAGTATGTAGAGAAGTTGTACACTTAAGAGTACCACATCAGACATGAAACACCAAGGACAGAAAAGGAAAAAAAAACCAGATAATTGCATGGGGACATGAAAGTCAGACAAAATACAGTTGCATCAAAAGAACGCACGCAAATACGTGTTGGAGACTTTCCACAGACATAATGATTATTGTACCTTATCAATGTGACACCTTCCCTTAGTCTAAATCTTAACCCTGTTATCCTACACAAATATTTGGCTTATTTGTTTAAAAAAAAATATTGCAGTTTTATGTAAACAAAAAAACATACTTTTCCTTTGATTGCAGGCAGAATGTCCCAGAATGTAGGTGTTCTCTCTATCCTTGTGGGGACATTTGGTCCTCATAATGATATGTAAATCTGGTCTCACACACACACACACACACACACACACACACACACACACATACACACACACAAACAAGCATATTGATATATTGATTCAACTCTGGAACTCTGGAGTCCCAGCCACAGGCTGACCACTGGACTTTCACAATCTCCTAAAAGATGAAACAGAATGGTGAAAATAATGACGATTAAAGAAGAATTATGATGAAGCTAACTCTGTAAAAGTAATGATTATAATGTTCTTACTACAGCTTATTCTATAAGTACTACTTCTATTGCTACATCAACTGATGGTTTTATATATATACATATATAAATATATCTATGTCTGATTATAGTGTTGATGGGGGTATTCTAGTGTAGCACCTCTTAAACATGACAAAAGTATGCTGCTAGACTAAACTTGTTCTGACGTGATGACAATACATTAGTTTGTTTTTCTTCTGGGATTAAAAAAAACATCCAAAATCTGTTACTTTAGCAATATTTTCATCCAGTTTTAATGTGTGTCACACAGGTTTTTTTTTAAAGCCAATTTCATGCAACCATACGTTCATCTCTGGTACATGTGTAGATTTGAAGACAGGATTGATATTTCCACATTTGGTTGATTGTTTTTATTTTTATTTTTGTATAAGAAGTTTGATGTTAATATTTATTAATATTTATTTCGAATTTTTACCTGTGAGCAAGTGCTTGACGAACAAGACTGAACATGAATAGAGGTCCAAGTCTGGAAATACAGACTGCATGGTTTGTGTTTACCAGTGTGTGTACTACAGTATAAAGTAACCCAAAAGGTCGAAATGTTAACCAGGTTGAAGAGAGAACAGGGACTGAAAAAGAACATGCCATTCAAATGGATTGTATTCTGGATTGTAAAACTTTTGATGTAGTTCATTGGTCCTATGCCAGCAGATTCCATCACTCATTTCTGTTCACTAAAGAAAACATCAAAAATTGTGAAAAAAAAAAAAAAAAAAAACATCATTGACACTCATTGTGTTCTTGATTTTGAAGGGTGCAGTCCTTGTTTCATAATTCCCATTATGAGAATGATATATGTAGGAAAGTCGATACAGAACTCAGTAGAATAAGGAAGGCAATACGTGGACTGGAACTGTAGGCATACGTAGCATCACTTCAACTAGAATTGCACTGTCCTCTTGATCGATCGATGTTTTGTGTTTAAACATAGCAATGTATTTTTGGGGGACCAACGGCTTTGGGATATGAATGTATAAAAAAGGGATATAAACATGAAAATGTGTGTCGAAGTGCTTCACAAGGAGAAATGTGTGTTATATGTCATTATTTTCTGTTGCTGCCAACCACACACAATGAAAAACAATAATATACAGTACTGTGCAAAACTGTGCAAAAGTCTTAGGCCATATGTCTTGTTTTATCAATGGTATACTGACTGTTGACCAATGACCTAAAATTAAGGGATATTTCAAAATGAATAAGAAATGTTTAAACAAGACTATCAGAAAAGCAAAGTCAAAGAAAGTTGTTTAATTACGCAAACAAGATGCAAACTCAATTATCGTGATTGATTAGCAAGTGATATGTTCATGGGGGTGAACAGAAGTATGTTAAACTAGACGAGAGTGCCACACATTGACTGGTCAGTAGGGTGTATGGTCACCCAAGACTGTCAAAACACACTGACAGTGATGGGGCATGAACAGAATCAGATTGTCAAGCAGTTCTTGTAGGATCCTCTTCTTATTCATTTTAAAATATCTAAATCCCTAATATTTGTGAGCATTTCATGATGTTTACATACAAAACAGGTTATCTTTTAATTTCACATCATTATGGTGTGTAGTGCCTTTGAACGTTATTGAGACTATCAGCTGGAAGCCTGGGCCTTATTGATGAGGCTGGTTGCAGTCAGGAAGAAACTGTTTTTATGGCTCTAGTTTCTGTTAGGGGTAGACCTCCAGCTATTATCTTCAGCTATTAGCTCTCATATATGTATAGTTATTATATTTTAACATGTCTAACCTTAGTTATGCAGTAGAAACTATCAAGTAGTTAAGCACACAATTAATAAGCAGTCACCCTTATCCCTGTGTAACAAAAGCACTACAGGAACACATACAGATCTCATTAAATAAATACCTTTTAATAATTTATCCATATGGAAGAATGTCTTTTCCTTGCATCTACTTACGAAAATCTCTAGCTGCTGATAAAATAACCTTTCCCCATACTTAAGTGTTTTTTTCATATTCCCACTGGGTACTCCCAAGCACACTTTTTTGGTTGAACACATGTTGGTAATATGTATCCCATATGAAAATCTTGAACAATATGGTTTTATAGTCTTGCCCCCTCATTCTGGTTTTGTTCCAGCTCTACTGAGGCATAAGAAATGACAGATCAGTTTGTGCAGTTTTATGAAGCCTGTTACACGGTCATTTGTGGTCTTTGTTCTGTAACATCAATCTATCATGTAAACAGTTCCTTTTTAGTTTTTCTTTCTCCCAGGAATAAATCATTGTTTGGGGGCATTTTTAGTCATTTAAAATTAATGTAGACTTCAAAGGCGGTCTTAATACAATACAGTCTTAATATACTATATCTATATGGTTCTTGAATATTATAACATATTGGCGGGAAACTCATCCAGTTGTTGATATAAGATAGTGGTCTTGTAGTAGAAAATCTATGGAATAATAACAACAAATATTTAGACAGTTAGCAAGCTGACAGTTAATGGGGTTCAAGTGTTCTAGTCAACACTGATGAGAAGTTGGCAGAGCTACTCCATCAGACAGCTTCACTGCTGACTCCTGGGTGGTAAGTTAAAGAGCAGCGTCATACTTTGTTTAAGAGCCTCAGTCGGCAGGGGGGTAGAGGCCAGTGGTTAGCTACGGACAGACCTACCACCAAACACACACACATACGTACACATTGGTCTTTCTATTATTATAAGGCCTTTTCTTTCACATAGAATTACTGTAATTGATTACTCACATACACATGATCATAGTGTTTTTGCAATTAGTAAAACCACCAAAAAGTGAGCATCAAACAACAAACAAGAAAAGCATTTTTATGTCATGGCAATCTAATTGATACACATTTAACATATGATCACAACAAACCAATATTTATCACTTTCCCTGTATTGATTTAATATCAAATATCAAGCATTATGTTTACTCTAAACTCACAAGTGTTAGTGTAAGTACAGACAAAATTAATAAATAAAATGTAAAATGTATTATGTGTCACAAACTTGTCAGGCCAGGTGAGTCTGATGTTATGCAGGTTACTAAGCATTATAAGGATGTAACTGGAAATTATTTGTAATTATTTTTCATATAATTTATTATATATAATTATTCTTATTTTTTAAGCATTGGAATGTTGGATAAGAACAAAAGATCAGCTATGTTCAGACACTGAGTAATGTCTTTTTCATTCTTAAACCTTTAGTGCCAGGGTCTAACTGTGTATTTGTGGTACATAGTTACATATTTAAATCTGTTTTGTAAATTTCCTCTGCATCCATACTGTGTAATGATTACTACGAATGGTATTCTATGAATGTTCAGGACAAACGGCCACAACTCAGGCAAAAAGCAATATATAATAATTGTGATTTTCTCTACAGTATTTTATGCAGGTTAGTCATGGTGTGGTAAAGCAACAAATCCAAGTGACCGGCAGCAGTAAATTCCTTCACGTAATCCCAGAAGATCCAGTGGAATTTCTACCTACATAACTTTTGTTGATTCCAGTGGTAAATGTATAACACACTACTGTATATTTTCTGCTATGGTAAATTACAGTTTGTACACAGCAACGCAGTAATATGTATTTTTTTTTTTACAGCAAACTGTATCCATTTTGCCAACCACTATTTACTACAATTAGGAATATTAGACAATACACATCCACACAAGTGTCATCAAAAGGGATAAATTACAAGCAACATAAGTGTTTTTTCTTGTTTGTGTGAACACAGATTCAAAGTAGAATTTTAGTATGTATAAGTAATTGCATATATGCTCAAATATGGCAGATCTGAGGTATTTTTAAGATTTGTGTTTTATTTTATTATTTTAGAGGAATGCTGGCAGTATGGTTTCTGCATATGATTTTCTCGCGTTAAGTGACATCTTTTATCTAAATAGAAAACAAGCACATTCAACTCTGTGGCTTTAGGCTTTGGGGTTATTGTGTGGGTATGTGCAAGGTATAAATAAGTCTAAAGCAAATGGCAGAAGAAAAGAAGTTGTGAAAAAAGGAACTGCAGCATTTATTCTGCCACCCTTAACCACCACAGTCTGTATTTCATTCACTTCTCCCAGTTTAAGCTAAAGCCATGCTTTCCCTATCACCATGTCATTATGTTTCACACGCCTCATGCTTGGGTCTGGGACCCATTTGCAAAAATGCTGTATTGGACTTCTTCCATGTATTGCCATGTTCTCAGTGCATTTGTTTTTTACATACATCATCCATCTTCAGCTCCCCTGCTCTCCCTCTTCTGTGGGCCTTTTACAACTTTACAGAGGCAGTAAAAGCACAGGTAACATACCGCTATTTGGTAGTTGCACTATAAGCTGGCTCTGTTTGGCAGTCGTGGGCATGAGATAGAAAGTCACTGCTGCAGAAGTACATGGAGAAAATGATGGAAAATAAAAGAGAAAGGCGAACACAGAGCAGTGCTTTAAAAATGCGTGGGAAATGGTTCTGTCTGGTTGACAAATTACATTACAGGCAGTTATGGATTATGGAAGCAATGGTTATGGACATTATGGGAGCTTTTTATTTTCACTAAGTGTCATACTTTCCCAAATAGTGCTACATTTTCTTATAGTCTTAGTGCTATATTATTTTACTAAAATATTGATTGGACCCCAGTGAGGACTGTGACCATTTCTGCTTGCCTGACTTATTCAAAGCTTTTCTACATCTGAAAGGTAATTATAAATATATGATCATTTGATTGAATATAAACTCTTCTTCATAATCTTCTAAATTGTGAATGCAGTGCGGTAGAGTAGTGGGACACACAGATAGTAATTGTTATTTTGTTACACATGTAGAGCTGTTACATGGCATTTGTCTGCAGAGAGTGCGGACAGTCTTTACTCAAGCCTTTCATCCATTTAAATATCACTTTCCAAAGTTTCAAAGTATTTTTTCCACTGTGTACCTATGTTATTTCTCTTTATGCCATACACCAATGTGTTTCACAGCTCTTTCTATTACCCTAATACAACTTACTTTTTTAATCTGGGGCCTCACAGACACTCAGTTGGCCAGAACAGCTGTGAAGACAAAGTTAACGTAAGGGTGACTCCACAAAACCAATAGGAAAACGCATCAGAGAAGAAGAAAGAGATTTCAGTATCCCAGTGGGGGTCTGACTTGTCTCTCAATCATCTCTGACTGGGTTGCAGAGAAAGAAAGATGCCTTGGTGCAATCCTGCTCTACAGATCAGGTTTCAGCTAGAGGCCTCTCTGCACTCTAATCACAGACTAGCAGACAGACCAACTTCACAAAGACAGACAGGCAGACAGTGATGGGCTGGTGCCACATCCAGGATATGCTTATGTTTACATTCTACTCCGTCCTGTTGTCTAGGAATGGGCACCAAACCTCCAGAACTCTGAGTCTATACATGCATATACATACATACATACGGTCATGGCCAAAATTGTTTGTGCCCCTAAAATTTTTTCAGAAAATTAAGTATTTATCCCAGAAATTGTTGGCAATTGTTGGCTATATTTGGTTGCACACCCTTTTGAAACAATAACTGAAATCAATAAGTTCCTATCATCCAACCATTAACAAGCTTCTTATGGTGCTTTTTTGAAGTATGTTTGGGGTCATACGTTTGGCCTGCTGGAAGACCCATGACCTAGGATGCAAACCCAGCTTTCTGGCACTGGACACTACATTGCGACCCAAAATCCTTTGGTAATCTTCAGATGTCATAATGCATTGCACAAAGTGCCAGAGGCAGCAAAATAAATATTTTTCCTTTGTAGGCCTCACCCCATTTTCGGTAAACAGTTGAATGATGCACTTTAACAAAAATATCTATCTTGGTCTCATCTGTCCACAAGACATTTTGCCAAAATGATTTTGGCTTACTCACATACATTTTGGCAAACTGCAGTCTAGCTTTTTAATGTCTCTGTGTCCTCCTGGATCTCCTGTCATAGCGTTTCATTTCATTCAAATGTTGATGGATAGTTTGCACTGACACTGATATTCCTTGAGCCTGCAGGTCAGCCTGAATTTCTTTGAGACTCGTTTGAGGCTGCTTATCCACCATCCGGACTATCCTGTGGTTCAACCTTTTATCAATTTTTCTCCTTTGTCCAAGACCAAGGAAAGTAGCCACAGTGCCATGGGTTGTAAACTTATTGATTATGTTGAGAACTGTGGACAAAGAAACATTAAGATCTCTGAAGGTGGACTTGTAACCTTGGGATTGTTAATACTTTTTTAATACTTTTTTATTTGGTTTTAGGTGTGATTTACTTGCCTGAGGTGAGTTTAAACTAGTTTAAACTGTTTAATTGAATGGAGGCTTTAGTACCATATCTAGGTAGGATACAAGATTGGTGCAAGATACGATTGGGCATTACTCCTAGGTTGCTGAAGCTGACGTCCCAGCTGGTTTCACAAATACGAACTTAGATAAATCTAGTGACCCGGCAGATTGTGGACAGGTATGGTCTAATTAGACACTGCGTCTTGCCACAAGACGGTGTAAAACGCTGCTCTACAAAAATGCACTCAGAGGCTAATTTCAGGTAGTGTACCTCTTAGTGAGAGATTGTTGACTGATAGACATGCTCCTACAATGCACTTTTTTTCAACATTTGCCCAGTTGACATATTTTGAGATGAGGCGCATTGGACTGAGGGAAACAGGAGATCATTTTAAAGAATTGTCTACTATCCAGGCCTTTCTGACCTAGCTATTAAAAGGTGTTCCGTCAGGGCATGCACAAACTGTGAACAGACTCCAGATGGTTTAGAGAGACCACCAGCGGATAAAACTTGATTATCATTTAATGTGTAATAAAGAAGTGAGGAATAATATCACAAAGAATATATGACAGATACTAAAATCCCACCTCCACATACCTATAACATAAAAGCTATGTCAATTAGTAAAAGAACAAGTTTTCTATAATGTGAGGAGGGAGGACATGGGGTATGGCCATTTCTAATTAGCATATTAATAAAACAAAAAAAAATCAATTTCTAAAATTAACAGTAAAGATCTAGATCTGTTAATTTGCCACTAAAACATAAACCTAATAATTTTACAAAAATTGTTTAAAAAATATTTACACTGGACACTTTCAATAAAATATTTAAAGTATTTTAGTGAGATATTTAAAGTTTAGTGATATAGTGTGCTGTTAAAACATGTCAGCATTATAGTGAGAGAACAAATTTAGCATTGCAACTTTAGCAATGCTCAGCAGCAATAGTACGGTAAGTAACAAAGAATAATTACTGACAATGGACAATTTGCTGGTGTGTGCATTTATGTATATGTAAACTACTGTGAAATATTTCATATTTGAAATACTGTAATTAAAATTATTGACCAAGCAACATTTTGTTTTTATTGGTATTAAAATAATTTTATGTACTGAAATCACACCAAAATAAAAGAATTCCTAGTGATAGCAATTTAAGTCGTAAGTCAGGCAAACATAACATTGCATGCTACCAACGATAGCTAACCCAAATGTTCCAGCAGTAAAAGCTCTGGTTGTATCCACGTCGTGCTGAGGTCATTTTTACAGGCAATGCAAGCAGGGTTAAGTCCTGCCACCCTCACGCCTTGCCTGACCCTCTAACCCCTCCTGTCTCTTTGCAGCTGTAAAACCATGGTAAAGCATCATTAGCATGGAAACAAGATGTTACCTTCACAGACAACCTGGGGAACCAATTAGACGTGACACAATCCTGGTCCAAAATGAGGCCCATGTGCTCTGCCTTAACCTCTAAAGTATTGAGTGACCTTGCAGCCAACATACTAAAGAGGGGGCAGAGGTATGGGAATGCTCAGGGTTCACTCAGCACAGATCAGTCACACTTCACCAGAGGACTTCAGCTCCTACCCATTTATATAGCTTTGAATTACAGACTGAATTATCATACAGATCAACATTTGTATTATTTTAATTACTGATACGTGACCTAGATGCATAATTTGCATTTTCAAACCTTTTAATTTACTGCATATGTAGTGTATAAGTAAGTCATTTTACAATCAAGACTTTCAACACAAATCCCTTTACTGATAAGGAATGATAAACCTGTTATCTCATCTATTAATAATAGTAACATTTTTCAGTCAAATAAATATGTATACTAAGCTTCCAGAAAAGGGACTGCTGTATCAGATGGAAACTTTGTGGTTATACTTGGTAAAATCAATCAAATTTCAATTGATCAATTTTGCAAAGTTTTAGGAAGTCGTGAAATTTCTGGTTGTGTCAGAGTTCCTGAAATCCAGTCTAGACTCCCTCTGCGTGGAATCTGCATTATCTCTTCAGACGGCTGACTCGTGAACATTAGTATCAGCCAAAGTTTGAGAGGCCTTTCGTTGCTTAGAATTTACTTTGTTTTCCTTTGTGATCTGGCAGTCGATTACACACCTTGCTGTTGATCCTGGTCCTGAATTTGCTTCTTTTGTACACAATCTGTCTGTGGCAAGTTAAAGTACAAACTCTTTAGAGATGGTTTGGAATTTTGAGCATCAACAGCTCTTTTTAAGTGCAATGATGATGATGACTTCCAAAAATGTGCAGACCGATCTATGACGGAGTGTGGTTCTTTAAATACAATAGGGGGCCCACTCACACCTGATTGTCATCCGGTTGTTTGACTAAACCTGACTCTAATTTCTTCTGAACTGTATGAACTGTTAATCCAAGAGATTTCCAGATTTTTGCCACTCACTGATATTTAATTCTGGACCATTTTTCACAATAAATAAATGACCAAGTATACAATTTTTGTTTAACTAATTTTCTTTCATTTACTTTGAGACTTGTGTTAAATTCTAGTAGTTTTAGATCATATTTAGTCAGAAATAAAGACAATTCTAATGGATTTTAATAATATAACTAGAGTAGCTTTCTACCACCTACGTAACATCTCTAAAATTAGAAATATACTAACTGTTAGTGATGCAGAAAAACTTAT
>JAUZSU010116806.1:0-19210 GCA_034780255.1 Parotocinclus maculicauda
CCCCCCCCCCCCCCCCCCCCCCAGGCCACAGTTCGCCCTCATGCACCTACACGCCCACCCCAGCCCTGCGTTTCCGGCACACGCCAAAACGTCGAGACAAAACAACTGGAGAGCGTCCTTTTAATTAGCGCACACATTTTTGGACGGTGGATGTAATTTGGTGCTTTTTGTCTGTTCTCGAGCACCTGCGACTCAAAAGAGGAATAAAGGTACCAGCATGGAGGAGATGTGTGTGTTCTCCAGGTGCTCGTGCTCACACACACACACACACACACACACACACACACGGGTTTAAAAGCGTGGCTTGTCTTCACTGTCTGGACTTGAAGCAGCTCACATCAGTTCAGCCGTATCAAAACGACCAGCATGGGCCCGAAGAGATGGCCACACACACACTCAACCAAGCACACACACACACACACACACACACACACACACACACACACACACACACACACACACACACAAGCAGTCGAGGCCTAGAAGTTAGCCTAGCTTAGCTTAGTTAGTGTTTAGCTTACCTTTCAGGCCTAATCCCGAACCCCACGTAAATCCGAACCGGACCGGGCAGGAGCCCCGGCAGTGCCGTTCCTTCCCCTGTGCCCGTGTGTGACTGAGTGTAAAGGGAGCGAGCGATGCGCTGGGCTATAGACTATTTTTTTTTTTGGTCCCAGGCTGTAGGTCTTTCTCTTTTTTCTCTCCCTCTTTTCTTTCTTTTCTTTCTTTCTTTTTGACTGAAGCAAGATTAGTTCATACAAAACTCAACAATACGGCTCTGAAACCCATTGTTGATATTCAACATTTTTCACATAGCTGAGCAGAATAGACAATACGGCAGCGGGGAAAGCACGGACCGGATTACAAGCCGATCGTATCGCCTCCTTTTTGGGCAGCCTGTAATCGCTTTCTTTCACAGAGCAGACGGACTGGAAGCAGAAATCAATATCCTTTTTTTTAGCGTCCTGACAGGACAGGATCACCTGCCTCTGGGTCTTTATAAGAGCTCTGAATAACACAGCTTAATTATTATCATTATTATTAGTAGTATTATTTATAGGTTATACCTGTAACTCTTATTTCTAATCCTGTAAATAAAAAGAAATAATAAATATGACCACATTCTAACAGCCGAAAAATTAAAGCTCTTCTCTCTGACACTTTGGTTTCTTATGCAGTTTGTCCTAATTTATTTTATATTTTTTATTAGACGGCCCGATGCCCCGTGGGAGACCCCGTGGGAGACCCCGTGGGAGACCCCGTCCAGGAGAATTATCAGTAGTAGTGCTTGTGTTATTATTATTAAATAAGATTATTATATTAGTAGTAGTACAACTAGTAGTAATGTTAGTAGTATTGTTGGTAGTAGTAATAGTAATATCAGTATTAGTATTAGTTATAGTATTTGTATTATTATGGTATAATAGTTGGCAGTTGAACTAGTAGTAATGTAAGCAGTATTATTGAAAGTATTAACAGCATTAGTCATATTAGTAGTAGTATTATTAAATGTAGTACTAATAGAAATTAGCAGTATTATTATAATTAATAGCAGTAGTAGTAGTTGTATCATTATTGATAGTATTATTAGAAGGAATACTAGTAATATAACCAGTATTAGAATTATTATTAGTAGTAGGAAGACTTAGTAGTAATACTGTAGTACCAGTAATAGCTACTTTAGTAGTAATTTAGTAACTAGCAGCATTAAAATTAGTAGTATTATTAGATGTAGTACTAGAAGAAATATTAATACTATTAGTAGCAGTAGTACTAGTCATACCAGTATTAGTAATAGTATTTGTATTATTATGGTATAATGGTTGGTAGTTGAACTATTAGTAATGTAAGCAGTATTATTGAAAGTATTAACAGCATTAGTCATATTAGTAGTAGTATTATTAGATGTAGTACTAATATGCATTAGCAATATTATTATAATTAATAGCAGTAGCAGTAGTTGTATTATTATTGATAGTATTATTAGTAGGAGTACTAGTAGTAATATTGCCAGTATTAGTATTATTATTAGTAGTAAAAAGACTAAGTGCAAAAGCAGTAATACTGTAGTACCAGTAATAGTAATTTGGTAACTAGTAGCAGTAAAATTAGAAGTATTATTAGATGTAGTACTATAAGAAATATTAGTATTATTATTAGTAGTAGAAGTACTAATATTAGTAGTCATATTTGTATTATTATTCTAGTAGTATTATTATTAGATGTAGTGCTAATAGAGCAGTAATAATCAGCAGTATTATTATTAGTAGTAGTAATATGATCAGTATCAGTATTAGTATTATTATCAGTAGTATAATTAGATGTAGAACTAGTATAAATATTAGCGTCATTATAATTAGCAAGAGCAGTTAGTAGTAATATTAGTCATAGTATTTGTATTATTATTGATAGTATTATTAATATTAGTAGTAGTAATGTTAGTAGTATTAGGAGTAGTAGTTACTAAAAGAGGTAATATTTGTAGTATCATTGGTAGTAGAATTAGTAGTAGTACACTCATAAATGCTCATAAATATTAAGGGATATTTAATTATGGAATATTACATTTTAAAGTATCCTACATTTGTGTTACTATTGATTAGTATATTTATTAGTACAACTGGTAGTAATTTTAGTAGTATTATTAGTTGGGAAGTATTAGAAGTAGTAGTTAATAATAGAAGTAATATTATTGGTGGTAGTACTAGTGGTATTATTAGCAGTAGTACTATTACTATTACTAGAAGTGGCAGTAGCATTAGTAGTATTGTTAGCAGTAAACCTCTGACATCTGTATGAATAAAATTGATTTAGTTTGAGAGTGATTATTACTAATACTGCTAAAAATAATACTACTAATATTACTCCTACTAATACTACTGCGACTAATAACACTGCTGCACACACCAAAAACAATACTACCACTAATACGGCTACAAAATAGTACTACTAATATCACTCCTACTAATACTGCCACAACTAAGAACACTGCTAATAATACTTCTAGTAATAATACTGCTGCGACACAAAAAAACAATACTACTAATAATACTACCACTAATACTGCTACAAAATAATACTACTGATATCACTTCTACCAATACTACCACAACTAACAACGCTGCTGATAATACTACTAGTAATAATACTGCTGCGACACTAGAAAAACAATACTACTAATAATACTACCACTAATACTGCTACAAATAATACTACTATTGCTATCACTCATACTAATACTGCCCCAACTAAAACACTGCTAAAATAACTAATAAACTGCTTCACACACTAAAAACAATAATACTAATAATACTACCACTAATAATAATAATAATAATAATAATAATAATAATAATAAAACACTGCTCACAAAATTTAGGGGATATTTCATTTTGGCATATCCCCATATTATTGTGAGCATTACTACTACTACTAAAAATAATAATACTTATATTAATACTACTGATATCAATGCTAACAGTACTAATCAAATTATTACTACTGCAACTATTAAAAACAATACTACTAATACTAAAGAAACATTTTTTATAATCTGGTTGGACGGTTACATCTTTTACGAAAAGAAAATGTCATGATTGATATTTCAGGTTATTATTATTATAATTATTATTATTATTATTATTATTATTATTATTAATAATAAACACACTTCCACACAGATAAAACCCCATCTATAATTCCTATTTAAATATCTTCACTATCAGGCTGTTGATAAGAAACAGAATACCCTCACACTTAATAATAATAAAGTATTATAGATTAAATACAGAGACAGAATAATAGAAACACGCTCATTTATCCCCACCTGTGCTCCCGATCCGTCCTCAGGACTCCACTCTCCGAGTTTTCTCCCGACCCCTCCCTCCTCTCGGTAGCTGGAGAGCCGGGATTGTTCCATCCTTTCCTTTTCATCACTTCGGCAATTGACCAATTGACAGCTGATTGATGGTTATCTTTCCTCACCTACAAAAGCCAGAAATTACCATCACTAAAGCCACTTTACAGTAGAGAGAGAGAGAAAAAAGTGGAGAGTAAATTACATGTTGCTAAAACTCCTCGTCTCCCAGGCCCTCACAAAGCCACCACAACAGGAAAGTGAGAGACAGAGACACAGAGACAGAGACAGGAAAAAAAAGGGACAAGTTTCCTTTCTGTCTCCGTCTCTGATCCGAGCTTTTTGGTGCCAAGTGCGGCCCGAGCCTGACAGCTTCTTTAAACGCTGGGGTACAAAAGCCTCGGAATGAGGGACGGTGCTTCAGAAAGAACCATTATTTGTATTGAGATGCTGAAAAACACATAAGGCGTAAATTAGTCCGAGCGGGACGTACCATGTGACCTTGGGAGGGGGGTGTGTGATCAGAACGGTAAACAAGCGAAGGGCTTCGTTAAGCGTTTTTTATCGAATTCCAACAAAAAGGGCTACTTTTTGAAAAAATTTTTAATTGTCTACAAAACGATCACAAATGTTAAACAGACCCCCGAGAACCTCGACAACAACTGCTGACATCCAGTCCAGATGTTACGGCTTGGGGAGGTACGGTTCAAAGTGTCCAGATGTTATCATGCAGTTTGGTTCCTGGTCAGGAGGAATCCAGATGTTATGACTTTGTGGTTTTGCTTACAAAAGAGGTTTAGTCCAGATGTTCCTGCTTCGTGTTGTTTTAATTACAGGCAGTATTAATTCCAGATGTTCCTGCTTTGTGTTGATTTAATTACTGGCAGTATTAATTCCAGATGTTCTTGCTTTGTGTTTTGTTTACAGGCAGTATTAATTCCAGATGTTCCTGCTTTGTGTTGTTTTGTTTACAGGCAGTATTAATTCCAGATGTTCCTGCTTCGTGTTGTTTTGTTTACTTGCAGTATTAATTCCAGATGTTCCTGCTTAGTGTTGTTTTGTTTACTGGCAGTATTAATTCCAGATGTTTTTGCGTAGTGTTGTTTTGTTTACTGGCAGTATTAATTCCAGATGTTCCTGCTTCGTGTTGTTTTAATTACTGGCAGTATTAATTCCAGATGTTCCTGCTTAGTGTTGTTTTGTTTACTGGCAGTATTAATTCCAGATGTTCTTGCTTCGTGTTGTTTTGCTTACTGGCAGTATTAATTCCAGATGTTGCCGCTTCGTGTTGTTTTAATTACAGCCAGTATTAATTCCAGATGTTCCTCCTTCGTGTTATGTTTACAGGCAGTATTAATTCCAGATGTTCCAGCTACACAGACACACACACACAGACACACAGTCACACACACACAGACACACACACAGACACGGCCTTTATTGAGAGAATGATTCCGCTCCAGTCTCATGAGTTTCTCTTTTCTTCGTAAGTATCGCCGGAGGACGAGAGATTTTCAGATTTTCAGCTTTTCAGACACTTTCAGCAGGACCAGATGGACCCAAACGGGACGAGGTCGACTCCAGGGGAGACTCCGGGTCCTATTGTGTGTGTGTGTGTGTGTGTGTGTGTGTGTGTGTGTGTGTGTGTGTGACGTTATGGAGTAATAAACCTGGTGACTTTTTCTCTGAGACGAGCCGGCTGTGTTTTATCAACGCAGCTCTGCGGGAAACAAACCGATATCAACAAACGCTAACGATTATGAGCGGCAGAGCGAGAGCAGCGTCTTCGTCGTCGTCGTCGTCGTCGTCCGGCCTCACGCTGAGCTCAGCTCTAATCGCTCCTTCACGCTCCCAACACGTAAATAGGTGCCTCCGTAATTTGGCCTGATGACGACGCTATTTTTAGACCCGATTGCCACTTCGGGTTTCCATGGAGACCGCGCAGGGGTTACCTCGCAAGATTCCTCAATTCACGCCGAGAGACGAGCCGTAATTACAGCCCCGCTCAGGCGCAGGCGGGGACGGAAACGGAGACGAAAGTCTGCGGACACCCAAAGACGTGGAGTTTGGATCCCATATTGTATCGTTTCATACCGGCTGAGCCGTAACTGCTCCTAGATGATCTTATGGCCCGGTAAAACCACGCTGGAGCTAACGATCTGATGACAGTCGTGTGGGTGGAGCCGGAGACACGTTCAAAATGAAAGGGGCGTCCACATACTTTTGGGCGTTTTATCGTTTGGGTAAGATAAGGTGGATAAGATGAACTGGATGCCACATGCTGCTCAGATAGAACTGCAGCTCACTCTGAGGTGTGTGTGTGCGTGTGTGTGTGTGTGTGTGTGTGTGTGTGTGCGTGTGCGTGTGCGTGTGTGTGTGTGTGTGTGTGGTCGAGCTCAAGGCCAGCTATTGACAGGCTGCTGAATGAAGTGAGAGATGAACATGGAGAGGTCAGGCCTGTCTTTTCACTCCCCACACACACACACACACACACACACACACACACACACACACACACACACACACACACACACACACACACACACACACAGCTCTCTCTCTATCGATCTGTCACTCCAGGCTCCGTCAGTAAAGCTTTTCTCTGAGTCTATTTAAAGCGAGACGTTAAATCAATCCTAACTGTACTGAATCTTCTCCCAAACTACTGAACCATCAGCTCTCACTCCTCACTCCTCACTCCTCACTCCTCACTCCTCACGTCTCACTCCTCACGTCTCACTCCTCACGTCTCACTCCTCACGCCTCACGTCTCACTTCTCCCCCACCAAACACACTACGTTTCGGTGTAAGGTCAGCCCACAGGTTCCAGCTTCTCCCGGGAGAGCCCCAGACATTCCCGAGCCTACTCCGAGATGTCTCGGGGCTTCCCTGGGAGGACACGACTGGGACGGACCTTTTAAAGGGAAAGGGTGCGTCCCCAAAACCATCGCGGATGAATCATGGGCAGGGAAAACAGATTTCCATATGACTGCCTCTACAGACCATAATATCGTTAAAAGATTCCAAATCTGGAGGAATTTCGGCCCTAAAAACTAAACTGAAGAGGGGTGATCTCCCTGCGCTCCCTCAGAACGGTCGTTGGTCCATATCTGATAGGAGCACATGGGTAAGGGATTACTTCGTTCACAAACACCACTTAAAACTTTACTGTACACAAAACAAGCCTCGTGTTATAGCCACGCCCACTTCTCTGGGCTCTAAGGCATATAGGAGGGACTGGGAAACAGGGACAGTTTATTGGACCAAACAAAGGAGGATCCAGCCCGCTATGAGGAACGTGTTCCAAAAGCCAGGTTCTATCACGGTACAGGGTCGGGGTCGGGTCCGGACCCTTGGTAAAGGTCATTTACACTTCAGCATTAATGCAGAAAAGTACACAGAGATTTTAGAGCGACATAAACGGCCTTTTCCGGGGACGACCATGCAAAACCACATGCTGCACACGTTACAAAGAAGAGGGCCCGCCTGCGGTCCTGACCTGTCCCTTTAGACATTTAGACCCTGCACTGGTCTCAAGACGTGTTTGCAGGAACAAAATACGATTTTTTTTCCCTGATTTGTAGTTTTTACGACGTTTTCCTGATTTTATTTCCTCTTAACGTCCAGCTTTGTCGAAACTCGCCGTCCTTTTGCGTTCATTCATTCATTAATTTAATCGGATCGCATTTAAAAAAGCTCGACTGTGGATGGAAATCGGAAGCTCGATGAGCCGCACTGGCGCCTCCACTTTTTGGAAACGGGACCGTTACTGGATTCTGGGAAGTAGGGAAAAAGGAGGAGGAGGAGGAGGAGGATCAGAGCAGAGCTCCTCACGCCACAGTCCTGGATCCAAACACGGCAGAGAGGAGGCGAAGCGGAAAAGGTCTTTTTTGTTTCAGCCAGCGGGACGCTGCTCGTCGCCCGTCGCTTCCTCCAATCATTCCAGCACAAAAAGCGGAAAATCAGCGTGTGATTAGCCTGTCACGTCCGGGATCGTTATCTCCGCGGTGTGGGAGGGAACGAGCCGCCCCGGTTGGATGGTCAATTAATTAAGACTCTGCATACGCAAAAAATAACCATCATAATATTTCGTACAGATGTAATTAACCAATACAGGCAGTCCTCCTTCCTAAAGGTGGTTATGTGATCTGACTCAGCGGGGTTAAGGTCGGGACCCATCAGAGCCATGGCATGGTGGTCCTGGAACGGGCCCGTACCGTCAGGGTGGTAGAACCCGGTCACATAACGTTACTAACCCTCGACCTGCCCGACTGGACTGTGGTAGCCTAGCGGTTAAGGTACTGGACCAGAAGGTCCAGGGTTCAAACCCCACCTCTGCCACAGTTGGGCCCCTGAGCAAGGCCCTTGGATGGTAAGACTGTCACTCTGGATAACTGCTAAATGGCATAAATGTAAACAAAGCAATGGCACACTGGCACCAGAGCCTGGTACAGCGGGCACTAAGCAGGACTGCTTCCCGTCCCGATGTTTTCGTACGAATTATTTAAACATAACGACGGCAAACAAGAAACGACATCGTTTCATTCGTTCGTTATTTGCGCTCCTACGCCTCCTGAGAACGCTCCTGTATTTTCGTTTCTCCTCCCCGCTGGCAGTTTTTTTAATATTTAATATAAGACTGGCACAAAAAAACGTAAAACTCTGACTTTGTGCCAAATTAAGATTTTTTTTTGCAGCGGAGGAAGAACAGGCGCTGCAGTCGGGTCGTTTAAAACCAGCCAAATAATTAAACAACAACAACAACAAAAACGTAACTTGGACGTATCGTGAACAGTTTAGAGTAGCATCTGTGGGATCTGGCAACCCTGAACTTAAATGTGGCAATTTTTGAAGAGAAAAAATAAACAGTAATAGTAATCTTTCCCTGAAGCCCCTAGTTGCCTGTTCCACCTATTTTAAGCGATTTTGGCCTTTTTTCTATTCTATTAAAGTCACTTTTTTATTTTATTTAAGTCACAATTTTTTTAGTTTTTAGGCTTTTGGTAGTAAAATCATTACCATAAGGCTCAATTCAAAACATATGTAATATTTATTGCATAATATATTATGCACCTGCATCCTTCAGATCTGGCAACCCCAACATTAAGCGTGGGAACAGAACACTTTTTGGGGCGACACTGAACAAAACTAAACAAAAAACTAAAACAAACAACATAATAGTTTCCCATAAACCCCTAGTTGCCTGTTCCACTCATTTTAAGCGACTTTGGGTTTTGTTTCCATATTAGTAACCTGTAAATAAGAGTTTAGATTAACTTTATATTATAAAAGTATTCACTCTTAAGCGTGCTTAAAACATATTTTTACACTTATTTAACATAAAGCTTATTTTATAATAAAGTGTTGACTATCTTAAATGTTTTACTGATGCGGGAACTGGCAACCCCAGAACGAATCAGGTTGCCAAAAAGAGACAAAAGAGTTTGGATAAACTGTATATTATACATTAAGTATGCTTAAAACACATTTTTACACACATTTAACACAAAGCTTATTTTATAATAAAGTGTTGAATATCTTAAATGTTTTTTACAGCATGAAATGGATGCGGGATCTGGCAACCCTGGAGTAAATCGTCAATTTGCATGGCTGTTTGGGGGGAATAGGAACAAAAAACAAAAAAATTACAAAATTAGAAACAAATTCCCCATACACCCCTAGTTGCCTGTTCCACTTATTTTAAGCGACTTTGGACTTTTTCTATGAAGTAACTTACAAATATTAGTAACTTATAAATAAGAGTTTTGATAAACTGTATATTATACATTAAGTATACTTAAAATACATTTTTACACACATTTAACACAAAGCTTATTTTATAATAAAGTCTTATATCTTAAATGTTTATTAAAGCATGAAATGGATGAGGTATCTGGCAACCCTGGATTTAATCGTCAATTTGCATGGCTGTTTGGGGGGAATAGGAACAAAAAAAATACAAATAAAATAAAAATTAAAAAAATCCATAAACCCATAGTTGCCTGTTCCACTTATTTTAAGCGATTTTGGGCTTTTTCTATAAAGTCACTTACAAATATTAGTAACTTGTAAATAAGAGTTTAGATAAACTAAAAAAGTATATTATAAAGTATTGCATCTTAAAACCCATTTTTAAACATGTTTAACATAAAGCTTATTTTATACTAAAGCGGTATATCTTAAATGTCTTTTCCTGCATGAAATGGATGCGGGATCTGGCAACCCTGTAATTATTCTGGGCAATTTACGTGGCTGTTTGTGGAGACTGAAGAGAAATGTAACTAAAACACATCATCAATAATAATAATAATAATAATGGGTTTGATTAGTATTTGGATTTTTTTCCTGGGCTGTAAAGCGTCCCGTTTAGCGACTCGTTTTCGGATTTTTTTGGCAGAGCTACCGAGAGATTTCGGGGCACAAAAGCCCAGCGGGAGAGGTGTGAAATTTCTCAGCCAGCCTACACACACATCCAGAGCTTAATGACACGCAAATGCCCTAAAGGTACACTTACTTTCTTTACGTGCAGCACGGCTGCAGGGCCGGAAGCAGGACGTGGGGACGCGGGGTTCACACCGGGTCATCGGCTACTGTAAACACGTCCCGGCCGTCTGTTTACTGCACCGTCTGGAGGGGACGTGGGTCGGTCCGGTCTTCTCAGGGGCGGCGACGGAAAATCAAACCACAACTAAACGAGAAAATTAAATTAAAGAGTTATAGGTGTTGTCCAAAATGGTCCCATAACTCTCCAGAAGAGCGGAAGCTCATATTATATGGACAAAAGTATTGGGACGCCTCCACACTGTGCTTACAGGAGCTCCTTATGAGGTTTACCTGTGGATTTAGAATGTAGGCACAAAGCGAAGGCGTCCAAATACTTTTGTCCATCAGTGTACATGACTTCATAACTTCAGCTTCTCTCGAGCAGGAGCTTGGGCTGATGGTCGGACTTTACCGTCCCGTGGAGCGTCGTTGTGCTAAAGCGAGCTCCTTAAAAGTGTTAAAACACACACACTGTGATAGAGGAGCAGCAGGGAACCTTGAGCCGAGGTGTCGAACCCTTGACGATGCCTCTCGAGGAGCGCTGCCCCCAAACAGTGCTTAAGACCGGGAGCTTTTCTAGGCTACGCTAAAGCCCTTTGTTTTAAGTGCGTAGCCTCGGGTCTAATTCGGCTAATTGCTCGTCCCATTCTTGCTCAGAAGCAGATAAGGAAGTCTTTTCGCACGTCTGGCCGTGACTTATTCGTACTCGTTTGCCGAGACCCCGAGACAAAAAGCCGGTGCTGGCATGGGAGCGCTTAAGCACCCTGAGCTCCATTATGGTGGCGTGTCGTTCTAACGATAAGCTGACAAAGGGACGAGATCCGAGCAGGAAAACATCTCGCCGTGGGGCCATCGAATTATAAAAGATATCAAGTCTGAGAGGCCAAAATGCTAAAGATCATCGACTGCAGGTCATTTAATGATTTAGTAAAAGAAAGTGGACGTTTGAATTATTATTTAATTACCTTCTGATATTTAATTATATATTTATATTTAATTAAATTATATTCTTATTATTTAATTATATTATTTAATGTAATAATATTCTTAAATTATTTTATGTTCTTATATTATTTAATTTGATTCAATTCTAATATTATTTATTGTCACTGTATTCTAATATAAATAAATGTAATTATACAATATTATTTTATTTAATTATATTCTTATATTATTTAATTATATTCTTATATTATTTAATTATATATTTATATTTTATTTAATTATATTCTTATACTATTTAATTTATTTATATTCTTATATTATTAAATTTAATGATATACTTATATTTAATTGTATTTAATTAATATTATTTAATAATGTTATTTAATTTAATTATGTTCTTATATTATTTAATTTAATTATGTTCTTATATTATTTAATTATACTCTTATATTGTTTAATTTTATTATATTCTTGAATTATTGAATTGATTAATATCCATATTATTTAATTATATTATATAATTTAATTATATTCTTATATTCTTATATTTTAATATATTCATATAATTGAATTATGTTATTTAATTTAATTATGTTCTTATATAATTTAATTTAATTATGGTCTTATATAATTAAATTTAATTATACTTTTATATTGTTTAATTTAATTATATTCTTATACTATTTAATTTAATTATATTCTTATATTATTTAATTTAATTATATGCTTATATTACTTCATTATATTATATTATTAAATTTCATTATTATTATATTCTTATATTATTTAATTTAAGCCCATTATTATATTATTTTATTTTATTTTTATTTTACTATTATTTATTTGTGATCTTTCTGGTGAATTGTTTTGGTTGTTTTGTTTTTTACAGATTTGATTATTGTTTTGAGTTTGTTTTAGTTTGAGTCTGGATTCTGTGAAATTTGCTTTTTTTTTTCTTAGTTTTCTCTTGAAACAGTACAAAAATGTTTTGTACCACCTTACAAAGTAATAATGGAGTGAAGTCAGGACCCCGTTCCTCTCACAGCTGGACCGAGTTGTGTTAACGCCCTCATGACTGGGCGAGATTCGTTCCAACATAAATACCAAATGTCTCTTAAGAGTCCAGATGTAGCTTTTGAGAGATGAAGGGAGAAGCCGAAAAGCAGTGGCCTGAAAAAAAACCTGAGTGACTGGAATGATCAACAAGAAGCTTCGAACCCTGGCAGAGCCCACCTGCTTCAGTCGGGTTAGAAAAACAGCCAGGGGTGTCATAACGACCCCGAAATCACAAAAAGGTCATAAAGAATAACGACACTATATAATAAACAAAGGATGAGAGGGAGGGGCCTAATCTTTATATAAACCCTGTTCATTATGAGAAGCCAAAAGGAACAACAAAAAGAACACGAGCCGGGACGGGACGGGACAGTCCAGTCCAGTCCAGTCCAGAGGACAATCACTATATTAAAACTTAATACATTATAATTTTTGCTTTATTTTTGTCTTTGTGTAATTTATGTGGAGCTATTTTTCTAAAAGTTTTTGTTTTGTTGTAAAAATGTTAATTATATTTTTGTTATTTAATTTAATCAAATTCTTATATTATTTAATGTCGTTGTATTCTAATATAATTTAATTATATTATTTATTTTATTATATTCTTATATTATTTAACAATATTCTTATGTTATTTAATTACATTCTTTAATTATATAGTTATTTAATTTAATTATATTCTTATATTATTTAATTTAAACCCATTTTTATATTTTATTTTATTCGAATATAATTTAATTATATTTAAATTATGTAAATATATTATTTAATTATATTCTTATATTGTTTAATTAAATTATATTTTAATGTTATATTATGTAATAATTTAAAACATTTTTTTACAATATATATATATATATATTTTTTTTTTTTTTTAACTTCGTTTTTTAAAATAATTTTTCTGTGTTTTTATTTTTTGTTGTTTTTACGGCTTTTTGTCTAGATTTATGTGTTGTATTTTTTGTTAAAACTGCAAAACTGTTAAAAAAAAAAAAATTTTAATTCCCTTTCCAGAATAGTTTCTGATTTCTTAATCTTATTTTTTATTCGTGTTGTGTTGCTTTTTTATCCCCGTTCGGTTTTTAGGTTGTGATTTTCACGTTGTAATATTCGTTTTGTTTGTGTGTTGTGGTCATTTGGAAGGAAACTGATCTTGTGTTTTTTGTGTTACAATAATATTTGTATTAACCGTTTCTACGGGCTTTGTGATGTGTATTTTATTACTTTTGTGTTGTTACCATTTCATTTTATTTTGTTTAATTTGGTTTGCATGATTCCTTTTTGTGCATTTCCTTTATAAATCGCAATTGTTTTGTGTGTATTCGCTTTACGTGTTGTGATTTTGTGTGTATATAGAAGGTGTAGGTTATTGTTTTGTGTGTATTCGCTTTACGTGTTGTGATTTTGTGTGTATATAGAAGGTGTAGGTTATTGTTTTATGGACTGTAATTTTTCTAGTTGTGTGTTTTTTTGTACATTGTTGTTTTGTTCTTATTGGGTTTGTCCAGTTTGTGCATTGTGATTGTGTAGTTGTTTGTGTGTATTTGATATGTGTATTGTGGTTGTTTGGTTGTGATGTTTTTGCGCGTTTTAAACATTTCAGAGGAATAATTTGTTTATGGAACGTACGATCCCGTGTGTGTGTGTGTGTGTGTGTGTGTGTCTGATCTATGTGTTTTGGTGAATCGAGTCCAGACTCGTCTCTGATCTTCGTTACCCTCCTGCAGCGCCCGTATGGAAGCCGTACTGCTCTGTAACTAAAGTCCCTCTAAAGCCCCCATATTTCTGCCCCGGGTAAACGGGCCGAGGGTAAACATCAGAGCCGAGGGGCACAAAAAAAGAAATTAAAAAAATAATAAACCTGCAGTGTTCCTCTTAAGACGGAGGATCTGTAACACACAGCGTTAGCGTCAGGGAGGAAACTCAATAAGTAATATAATATGAACAAAAGTATTAGGACAGTCTGAATTCAGGTGAATAAACTCCAGCCCCTACAGGTCATGCAGTGAAAGGACGTTCTGATCTAAAGATTCGTCCTCTGATTGGTGAGGTGGGTTGGTGATTGAGTATTATATTATTTTAGTTCTGCTCTTCTTTCAGTGTTGTAGGTAGGTACTACTAGTTAGTATATTCAGGTGTTTATTGTTAACCAGTATCGAGTTTAGGCTAAAGTGTGAATTGTGGGCAGGGTTTATGTGTATATTCATAGTGACCCCAATAAAGAATCAGCCAATTAACTAACCAAATCACCAACCAACTAACCAACCAACCAACTAACCAACCAGCCAAAACAAACTAACCACAACCAACTAAACAACCAACTAACCAAACAACTAAATAACCAACCAAAACAAACTAACCACAAACAACTAAACAACCAACTAACCAAACAACTAAATAACCAACCAAAACAAACTAACCACAAACAACTAAACAACCAAAAAACCAACCAACCAACTAACCAAACAACCAACCAAACAACCAACTAAAACAAACAACTAAACAACCAAATAACCAACCACCCAACCAACCAAAACCAACTATCCAAATACTCAACCAACCAAAACAAACTAACCACAACCAACTAAATAAACAATCAAAACCAACTAAATAACCAACCAACCGAAACCAACCAACCAACCAACCGAAACCAACCAACCAACCAACCAACCAACCGCCCAACCAACCGAAACCAACTAACCAAACAACCAAATAAGCAACCAAAACCAAGTAACCAACCAACCAAAACAAACTTACCACAACCAACCAAACAACCAAAACCAACTAACCAACAAAAACCAACCAACCAAAGAACTAACCAAAACAAACTAACCACAACCAAACAAACAAATAAACAACCAACCCACTAAAACCAACTATCCACAACAAACTAAACAACCAAACAACCAAATAACCAACCCACCAAAAACAACTAACCAACCAACTAACTAACTAACCAACAAAAAACAACCAACCAAATAACTAACCACAACCAAACAAACAAATAAAAACACAACTTACCAACTAAACAACCATCCAAAACCAACTGACAAAAACAACCAAATAACTAACCACAACCAAACAAACAAGAAAAAAACACAACTTACTAAAGAAGGAAAGCTGTTGCTAAAAGAGCAAAATAACAGAAAAAGCTAAAGAAAGAACAAAGCTCTGCTTTACTGCTCACAGAAATCCGGGGGAAACATCAAAATAAAAAATCCCATCATTTTTGCATAAACAAATAAAAGAAAAGAAAAAGAAAGCAATCGTAGTATCGTATCGATTCACGGGAAGTATCGTGACACTCCAGCATAACTACGACACTTTGGACCAATCGTACGCTCCGAAATGTTCCTTTTCTAGGTCCACAAAGGTCCGGACCCCATCGAACAGCTCCGAACTATAAGCCAGATCGTGCCACCGAGTCTGAATCCCCACAGTCCCAGTCCAAAACCTTACAGATCCCAGCAGAGTGGAAACCTTCATAAGGGGAGCGGCTCCACATTAAGGCCTACGGTTCCAGAGTGCGTCCTGATACTTTTGTAACGCCGCGGTTCGGTTGTAATTACGGCGAGCTGCGGTACGACGGGTTCAATAATCAATTAGCAGAACGATCTGCTCTAATGAGGGATCAATCTCAGAGGAGAAAAAAACCCGTCCAAACGGCCAATCAGAGCGTTATCTTTGTTTACGCTGTCACGATGAAGGTTATCTCAGCGGGGGAACGGCGGCGTCAGGTGACAGCCATTTCCCATGATGCCGCAGAAGCACTCGAGCTGTCCGTCAGGCTGTCAGCTGACCGCCGTTTCCCATAATTCCCCACGCTGCCAGTCTTCCTGGCTGAAAGCCTCTATTATGTGCCGGTGCAGGAGAGGAGCTGCTCGGCTTTGATAAGCTATCACCAGTCCCAGGTGAGCACTGGGAAAAAAAAGAAATAAATAACAAAAAAAAAAGAAGATCTGTTATCTGTGATCACCCAGCACCGCTTTTTAGCACGTTTGAGGTTCTGTTTGCTTTTTTGGGATTTAGCAAAACCCCTCGTTTTATAAAAGGCAGATACCAGATACGCTCGGGTTCGAGACGCGTCGCGACTTGTTTACTTTTCAGAACCTTTTCGGCGTGAAAACGTTTTTTTTTTTCCCTCCCTCGGCGCATCTCAGAAATCTGACAACGTGCAGGGTTTTAATTAGCGCCGTTCAGAGCGCGGCTACTACCACCTCGTGTACGTACGCCTCCCTGCGGCGTGTGTGTGTGTGTGTGTGTGTGTGTGAGGGATTATCTGGGAAATGAAACATGACACCAAACAGAGCTGGCGGACTGCTGAAGTGTGTTTACTGCGCTCGATGTGAGCAGGAACACACACGCCGTGTCACAATGCTGACAGTAATGAAGCAGAAGCAGGGAGCACGTTTACACGTTTCAGTTCTCAGCCGTACTGTAGGGGGCGCTCTATAAGAGCTGTAACAGCACACATAACGACCGGTCATTAATTATGAGGGGAAAGAAATACGACCGGGAATCGGACTGGGGGTGAAGCGATGAATCGATTATCAGATAAACAAGAATGGAAGAGAAAGAAGAAAGAGGGAGGAAAGAGAGAAAAAAAAGAAAGAAAAGAAAGATAAACATAAAGAAGAAAGAAAGAGAGAGAGAAAGAAATGCAACAGAGATAATATGAAGAAATGTTAAAGAAAGAAAGAAAGAAAGAAAGAAGAAAAGAAAAGAAAGAGAAAAGCAAAGAAATGCAACAAAAAGGAAAGAAATAAATAATATAAAGGCTAAAAAAAAGAAAGAAAGAAAGAAAGACAGAAAGAAGAAAAGAAAGAAATGCTACAGATCAAAAAGAAAAAAAACAGTAAAGAGAAAAAGAAAAGAAAAAAAAGAAATAGTATAAAGGATAACTAAAGAAAGAAAATAAAGAAACGTTAAAGAAAGAAAAAAGAAATAAAGAAAGAAATCCTACAGAAAGAAAAAACTGTTAAAGAAAGCAAAGAAGAAAATGAAGACCGAAGAAAGAGAGAACAAAGAAGAGAAATGCAACAGAAAGAACGAAAAGAAAGGTAAAAGAAAAGAAACAAAAAAAAAAAAAACTATAGAAAGAGAAAAAGAAAAAAAAGGGCACTACAGAAAGAAAGAAAAGCAATAATAAAAAGTAAAGAAAGAAATACTATAGAAATAAAATAAAGAAAGAAATAAAAGAAAAGAAAGAAATAATAAAGGCTCAAGAAAGAAAGAAGTGCAACAGAATAAAATGTTAAAGAAAGTAAAGAAACAAAGAAAAAATATAAAGACTAAAGAAAGAGAGAACGAAAGAAAAAGAAAAACTACAGAAAGAAAGAAAGACTAAAAAAGGAAAAAAAAGAAATTATAAAAATAAAAAAAAAATAAAAAATAAATGCTAAAGAGAAAAGAAATAAAGGAAAAAATATAAAAAAAATGTTAAAAGACGAGAGAGAGAGAGAGAAAGAGAAAGAAAGAAAAGCTAAAGAAAGAAATAATAAAAAGTAATGAAAAGTAGAAAGAAATGCTACAAAAATAAAATTTAAAAAAAGAAAGAAATGCAATAGAAAGAAAAGAAAAAAAATATATAAAGACTATAGAAAGAGAGGACGAAAGAAAAAGAAAAGCTACAGCTACAGAAAGAAATAAAATTATAAAAAGAAAAGAAAGGAAGAAAAGAAAGAAAAGAAAGGAAAGAAAGAAAGAAAAAAAAAGAAAGAAAAGAAAGGAAACAAAGAAAGAAAAAAAAGAAAGAAAAGAAAGGAAAGAAAGAAAGAAAAAAAAAAGAAAGAAAAGAAAGGAAAGAAAGAAAAGAAAGAAAAGAAAGAAAAGAAAGAAAAGAAAAAAAGAAAGTAAAAAAAGAAAGAAAAGAAAGAAAAAAAAGAAAAAAAAAGAAAGAAAAGAAAGGAAAGAAAAAGAAAGAAAGAAAGAAAAGAAAGAAAAGAAAGAAAAAAAACTGAACACGACCCCAATACCGAGAGCTTTAGCAGCATGGCCTTAGGCGCTCAGCAGGGGGCGCTGCACTGTACTGGGACACATTCTATATAAAGATAAATGAAATGTTTATAACGTAAATAAAAAATCCTGCACCGTAATCATAACCTTTATACGATCCCAAACATTTATAAAAGCCCCTCCCTCAATTATCCCCCGTTTTCATACGGCTGGACTCCATAACGGACAGGACGGGCACAGAAGGGCTGAGGGAGGGACCTAGATGGGGATCCATGACGGGCCGGTGAGCGGTTGTTTGTTCTGCTAATTAACTTTATTACCCTGATAGCTCCCTACAGGCTCCAACCAAAACAATTACTATTCTGGTTCCTCTCCCTCTCTCTCTCTCTCTCTCTCTCTTTATCAGGGAGAGCGTTAATTACTAACGAGGCCCGGTCCTCGCCCGTTAGCCTCGCCGTGTTCATCCCCAGCCCTCGAGCAGGGATAGCGGCGCGTCGTCGGTAGCAATTTAGCTCTCGTCTGTCGGTGCTAATTATTGTCACATTCATCAAATTCATCAAGGAAAAGTACTCAGAAGAATTACATATTTGCAGTTAATATAGCATAAACTGGCATTAAGCATCAGCACGGTTCTGCTGATGAGAGGGACACAACTTATTCATCCCTAATTAGAGCAAGCTGGGTAATTAATTATACATTCCGCCTTATTACTACTGAGTCCTGGATATTGTTTATGGAAAGAGAGAGAGAGAGAGAGAGAGAGAGAGAAAGACAGGCAGAGAGAGAGAGAGAGAGAGAGAGACAGAGAGAGAGACAGAGAGAGAGAGAGACAGAGAGAGAGAGAGAGACACAGAGAGA
>JAUZSU010116815.1:0-19210 GCA_034780255.1 Parotocinclus maculicauda
GTAAGTAAACAATTGCTTAATGTGGTGAGTCCATAATTTTTGCCAGGGCTTTTTGCCCATGGTGCAGAACTGATTAATATGGGTGCAGATGGTCAACCATGGTAGAAGAATTTGAACTCAGAACCTACTTATTAGTAGTGCCGAGCACTAATTAAGTGCACTAAGCACTTAATTACTGCAAAGTCCTCAAGCGTTTGAATTTTGGACTCTTTGTTTGTTTATTTATTTATTTAAGCTGTGGAGTCTGGTCCTCCTAACCCTTCAGAAAAGGGATAACAAACTGGTGTATGTAAAATATTATATAAATATTTTTTTAATAAATAAAGTAAAATCAAAAACAAAGCATCTACCTACAAATTATACCTTTTGTCGCAAAGGAGCGAAGTATGGCGTTTATATTCAAATAAGAAGGGGTATCCACTGTATGCACTGCATGCCACTGAATAAAAAAACATTTTGGTAGAACTAATCAATCATTCAGTACACCAGTGTATCTGGAATGGAATGAAAATGAACTCCTTCTTTCATAACCAAATTTTGCAATGATTTGATTTAATTATCAGTATGGCTTCTTAGAACAAATTGTTGAATTGTCAACTTTTGCCTACTGCTAAAATGCAAAATTTGTGTTGTTTTATGCAGTGGTAATGGCATTTGACATAAGTAGGTTTTAAATTAGGGGTTTAAAACAGACGTCGGAAATTAGTGCAGCTTTTTATATTTAAAAATCAAATAATCTACTATAAAAAACTTCACCATTTAAGTAACCTATTGATATTAAGACTGCAACTGTATTCTGATTACAACCTATTTAAGATATAACTTCAACTAAAGAAAGTTATTCATATTTTGTATTATTAATAGGTAAAACAGTTACATGTATTCTGATACACTGCTCATATACTGTTTCCTTTTTCAATTCTCTTATGAAGGCATTTCTTTTTAATCGGTACTCGGTCCTTCCTCTGTCTTAGAGCTTATTATTTCTTTCATATTATTTTATTTGTTTAATTATTATTATTATTATTGTTATTATTATTGTTATTATTATTGTTGTTATTATTATTATTATTAGTAGTAGTAGTAGTAGTAGTAGTAGTAATAGTAGTAGTAGCACTTGTAAACTTGTAAGAGAAACCTTGACTGTGAAAAGTGATGTATAAATAAAACCTTATTATTCAGCAGCTATTACAATATTTCTATACGTCAAATAAAGTTTTTTAATAGTTTACATCTGTTTTATTATTTCTGGTTTTGTAAGACGTTATTTAAACACAATGACTTGGGCAGATTATGTATTTTGGGACAAGTGTACTATAATGTTGGCATACATATTGCACAATGGAGGCTATAACTCTAGTAACAACAAGTAACAACATTAGCCTTGCAGAATTAGTACAACATTGTGAAACTGAGACATTAAACATGTTTTGCTTGATTGACCAAATTTAATGAAAGGGGCAATTGTGTAAATGATATTTCTAGTTAAAATATTCCATCTGATCTGAAATGATCATGCTGAGACATGTCTGTAGGAGGATATCAGTAAACTATTTTATGTTTTGAATGAATGTTACATATATCTATGCATGTGTGCTTTCTAGGACCGTGAACGTCGTTGTATCTCTGTGTTGAGATTACGAATGTATGAATAATACCCCACTTGACCCTGTTAGACATGGTTATAAAAATGCTGATTGGATACCTTAAGTGCTTTCATTTTCGAGCTCTGGACCATTTGTCACAACAGCACTGATTTATCTGTTCACAGATTAAGGGTGATTGTCACTCTCTTTGTGCTGATTATGTTCTTATTTCATCTTTTTTCTGTTCTTTCATCTTTTTTTCGACTTTGCTTTTATCTACAGAGCCTTTTGTCCCTGCATGGCCTCTAAAATGTAACTTCAGCTGGTTCTTATGACAGGACTGTAATGCTGGTATGAGATGTGAGGCTGATTTTGCTCTTTTTCTCTTGCAGTTAGAACAGATTCAGAAGCACACGTGGTACATGTAAGTGCAGCAGTCTATCTAAAATATATGCCTGTTTGTGTGTCTGTCTGTATTATTACTGCCAAGTCATTATACTAATAATAATAATGTATCTTATGGTGACATTACTATATTTGTTTAATAATTATAAGTAGATAGGGTTTTAAATATACAGGACATATTGGATATTAGGCTTAGGTTATGGAATATTAATTATCCATGCTTTCCATGCATCCATTTGACTTTTTTTGACTGTACAAAATTTATTTTAATATTTTATTAAAATTGATTATACTATGATTAATGCTAAATACAGTTGCGCAATAGTAGAAACACTGGCTCCTGACCAAAATAAAAAAATTGAATTAATTTGCATTACTATTGTAATGCAGATAATTTGTATTACTCAAGTTTCAGTTCAGTCTGAAATGTAATGGCTGCCAGACAAAATTATATTAAAATCGAAATATTCAGTTTAATTAACAGTATCCTATATGCATTCTATGTTTGTTTTTGCTAAATAATTTGGTTAAAGTCTATGATCGACTGCTATCCAGTCAGTTGTTAATTGTATATCCTGTTCTGGAAAGTTACACAACCAATTTTATTTTCACATTTTGTCCCTGCTTATCATGGTCAGGGTGATGAGGGTCTGGCTTATATCCTGGAAACACAGAGCACAGGCAAAAGGATAAACCTTGATCAAACATCAACCTTAAAATAAATATTTTAGCTGAGCATATACCATTTACCTTAAATAATGGCATATTAACTTTTTGTCCATTTCACATGGATTTTAATTTGTTTTTGTTTATACACACAAACTATACAACATGGCCAAAAGTATGTGGATATCCCATGTATAATTGGTGGGTTCCGTTGTTTCAACCACACTTTTTGCTAAGCTAAAGTCTAGCACATAACCATGTAATTTACAGGGACCGGCATGAATTGGGTTTGGTTGAATCCAGTGAAACCCTGACAGTTATTATCTGTCCTGTTACAACACTCTCGTTAAAATTCCAGCCTACCTGTAGAAGCAATACCAGAACAATTGTTGAGGTTCCATGCCAAAGCAGCAGCATTGATAAAGAAAAAGCATTGTCTGAAGTTTTGACTCCTGTATTACACTGACAGATGCCAAAACAATTCCTGTCAGTACGATTTAGGTGATAATAATGGTCTGGGGCTGTTTTTGAAGGCCTAAGCTCAAGTAAAATTCTTTAATACGGCATCATGTAATGTCTTTGTAGAAAATATTGTGCATCAGTGTGTCATGCAAGGTCCATAAAGAAATTATTTGCGAAGTTTGGAAGGAGAACCTGACTGGCCTGCACACAGCCCTGACCTTAAGCCCATCAAACACTTTTGGGATTATGCCAGCTGTGAGTCAAACCTTATCTCCCAACATCATTGACCGACCTCGCTAATGACCTTGTGACAGCATAGAAATAAATCTAGTAGAATACTGAACAAGCAGATTGAAAGCCATTATAGTATCAAGGATGAACTGGCTCCATATTAATGGAAATGGTAAACACATTTAGAAATTACAGCTACAGTAACACATTGGCTTCAGTACTGAGACATTAAAAAAGCTCTGCTAATGCCACCACTTGTAAGAGATAGAAGTGCACTGTATGCGCGGAGATTAATAGCACAGCCGCCACATGTCTGCAGCAAGGACAAGGATCTGCAAACCCTGTGGGGGTTTAGCTGTCTGCTCATGTGCCCATGATCCTGTAGTGTGACAAAGAGAGAAAGACAGAGAGACATTACACAAGTGGATGTGAAGGGGTTGTATGAGGTTGACATGTCCTCATGTATCTGAGCCTCTCTGGGGTCAAAGATACTCACACTGCTACCCAGTCCTCCTCTCCATGACCCCCACCCCCTGCTGCCACAAGGCACTCACTTGTAGTAAAATACTTAAGCTTTTAGCTACTGAATCACATAGCCATGTTTCCTCCCAGATGGTGACACCACAGACACAGCACGTAAACAAGCACAGTTCGGAACATGCAAACTGGCAAAACATTTCTATGAAAAAAAATGTATGAACAGCATGAAAAGTAAGTTCTTATGTGGAGTCTAATCTGACGAGATTAAAAGGAACAATTTAATTTATTTTCAGTTAATTCTTCATCCTGAGCAGGGTCTCAATTGATTTGAACAGTCCTTAAAATAGCTACAAAATGGTAAGAGACCCTGCACAGGGTAACAGCCCATTTCAGGACACCACACATTCCCTTTCTCATTTTCACTCATTCTCAGCCAGGGCAACTGGAGAATATATATATTCATGGAAAATATTTTTGACATGACTGTTATTGTCACCTGTATCATAGCTCCAGTGTTAAATACCATAAATGTTGCAGACAGAATATCTCTTAACTGCACCAAAACTATGTTTGTGGTACAATTTCATAAAGATGTCTTTTCATTAAACCCTCTTCTAGAATTGTGTCTGTAATGTGTATGATGCATTTATATGGCTAATCTTAGGACATCATAGAACGTTTTTACTTTTAAACACCAGCCAGTTCCAGGTGTTTCCTGGAGTTCTCAAGTCAAGAAAACTACAGATTAAAAACCTGGAAAAACTATTTAAACATTTTCCGAAGTAAAAGTCATATGGAATATTTAAATCAAATATTCAAATTAAGAAGTGATAAAAATACGACAAAGATGGCATCATTGCACAGATATTCCTTAGCTATCTAACTGTAAATCAAGGTCGAAACTGGTATGATTAGAAAAGAAAAAGCATTTCCAATCTTTTATGATGTGGCAGCAGTGTAGCAGGTTATCTTATCATGAATACAGCAGACCTCTGTAGGCTAATGAAATAGTCTGTTGCTTAGTGCTAAATGGCATCACATGGCATTTGAGTAAAGGTTAATTTTAGAAAAAGCAGTGATGCTTTTGTTTGTTTTCCGATCCTATTGGGTATCAACCATCCCCAGATTGTTTCATGTGTGCACTTCACATGTTTGTGTTGAATGAAGAGCATGTAAAGCCACTGTTATCTGCAAGGAATCCTTAAAACAAAAACTGAAACCATATTTTTAACTACATTTACTAAAACAGTGATTTAATTAAAAGTATTATTAATTGAAACTGTGGGCACAATTCCTTAGGGGGGAGTAGTATCTTAAGATTAATGAGGTATAATGTGCTGGTGGGTAGTTCATTAGTGCTGCTTTCTTATTTTTTTCTTATAGTGGGGGAAAGAACGAACCAGAGCCTGAGCAACCAGTGCCTAGGAAGGTGGCGATCCGTAGCTTGCCCTCAGCCGAAGACATCGACCCAGACGTTCTGGAGAGCATGCACTCGCTTGGCTGCTTCCGAGACAAGAACAAGTTGATGAAGGACCTGCTGTCAGATGAGTGAGTGGTGCTGCATTGATCTGGAGGCAATCCACTGTGGCCAAATTCTAAAGTTACACCATACGAGGGAGACCTCAGCTGAACGGGGAAAATGAAGGAATAATGGAAACTGGTTGGTCACTGAGAACAAGGGTAGCCTTTACTGACCCACATAAAGCTCACTCTGACAACACATATGGTCACATGGATACATGCCAACACACATCTACACCCACACAGTGAAACTGAGCTTCTCATTTGGACAAGCCATTTGTCAAACTTCGGTTACATTATGACGGGCGCTGAGGCAGTTTTTCAGTTATTTCCCTAGCCTCAAGTACTGCTATTTCTCCTCACATCTATTCCTCTGAGACATCTTGGATCTGTATTGAAGAGTGTCATGTCTTTTCCTTTTTTTAACCAACATTTCAATTTTCAGCACTGCTATGGGCCTGTGAGGAACATATGAGAGATAAGATTTGGATAGGGAACTACTGTATCTACAGGGGAACGTTCTTATATTACAAAAAAGTTGCACATGGATACCTATATTTTGCTGATACACAGATCCTAAACTGGTGATCCCAAAAGTTGGTGTTTGTATTAAGCAGAGTTTTAGAAATGTCATTCTGTAACAAAAACAAATTGCTATTCCTTGATGTAAAATATCAGAAATGTGTTTTACTGTTGTGAATACGTTACAATTTTATATCAGTCGAATCCTATTTTGGTCCCCTGTTCTCCATCCCTCAGTGACAACCAGGAGAAGATGATCTATTTCTTGTTGTTGGACCGGAAGGAGAGGTACCCGAGCCATGAAGATCAAAACCTCCCCCCACGAAATGATATAGGTATGTTTCAGTCATTCTCACACCAAAGGCTAAAATGCACAGTAATAGTAATTCAGTATTAAAAATAGTAAAATATTTAGTATTAAAATGGTAGCAATAATGCTTTAGCAAAGTATTAGTAGTTTATATGTGTCCTGGTCAGCAGTTTTGAGTTCTAACTGACAGTGGTATGAGGAGAAACGATGGCTTGAGAAAGGACCGAGTGTTGTTGAAAGTTCATCGTTGCACAAGACCTCTCCTGTCTGGTCTGAATGGGCAGAAGAGCTAGTGTGATAAAAGAAATGCTTGCTTTTTACTGGAAATATTTGTCACAATTGAATCAATGACATTTATATTATTAATTTATTTTCAAACTAAAACAATATAATGAAGAGCTTTTAGCTGGTTTTCAGCAGGTTTTGGGGCTTGACATAGCACAGTGTCTGCCCTGTGAAGACGAACAAATGACCTATTACTGTACTTACCCTAGACTCCAGGAATTGTGATATTTTAATTCTTCTAGACCTTAGCGCTATTTCCTACACCGTTGGCCATAATGTCATATCTTAAAAATAGTACATGTACCTTTAATTGAATCAACATGACATCAGCAATTTATCAGCTCAAATTACATGTGATCTACCCCAAGGATCTATGTTGGGTCAAATTGTACTTTCTTTATACTTTTCTTGCATATGATACCCAGTTTTCTTGCACCTTTTCTTGCATATGATACCCAGTTCTATATACTCTATATTGACACATATATAGCATCGACACAGAACTGATTAGCCAATAATATCCAATCCGATTTACCTGGTGCTTCATCTGGCAAAATTAGAATACAGAAGTACAGTGGTGCTTGAAAGTGTGCTAAACCTTTCGAATTCTCAACACCCTTTTGCATAAATATGCAAAAATATTTTTTTCAAAGAATCGAATATTTTAAATACTTTGTAATTTATATGTTGAGGAAAATTATCAAATATTAAGTATCTGTGAGTGGCAAAAGTATTTGTCCATTTGCCATTTGCTTCTCATTTAAACCAAAAATTTGTATTTACATCCATTCACAAAATGCTGTTCCAAAAGACCTCTGGTTTGTCAGTGCACCATGTGATAGGCAGCAATGTCATTTTGTCTGTCAGTGCCTTTCTACTTGCAGCCCCATGTAATTATGTGAGAAAGGCTTTTAGTTGTTTAGAAGTTATCCTGGTTTTCTTTGTGACCTTGCAAACTATCAGTGATCTTTTATTGGTTGAGTAACAATAGTCTTGAGTTTCCTATTTTTGTATACAGTCTTATTGGAGGACACCAAATTCTTTACAGGTGGTTTTTAACCTTTTCCATCCTGATCTAGTTAGCTGCTAATCACAAACTTTTGCTACTCACAAATATGTAATATTTGGATCACTTTCCTTAATAAATACAGTAATCAACCAAGCATAATATTTTTGTCTTAGTTGTCTTTAGTTCTCTTTTCTCTCGTCTACTTTTAGGCACTGTATACAATTGTATAATGTTTTAGATAATATTTGTGCAGGAATATAGAATATACTAAAGGGTTCACAAACTGACAAGCATAACCTTCATAATGAACATCTACTTTTGTGATTTCTTTCTAAACTCTATCTCAAATCTGTCTTGTAAAAAAAGGTTTATGTATGATCCACAGCTTACATTTAATATTTAAATAGACTCTGTTGTTACGAGTGCGTTATACCAGCTAAGAAATATTGTGACGTTGAAGTTCTTCCCATTTAAAAACACTTTTTAATACATCTTTTTAGTATTGCATCTTTACTATGTAGCTCATTCTGTGCAGGGGAAACCATGTGTTCTCTCTCTCATTTACAGCTCTTGACTGGAACTAGAAATTTAATTTCCAGTCATTATATCCCATCACTGGAATAGACCATGGTTTTATGCAGGAACAAAAGGTTCAACAGCACTTTCTGTTAGAAATACCTCCCTGTGAAAAACTCAATTCATGTAAATGTCTCAGCACTACTATTCAATCATTGCTTAAATACAAAGACTATTATAATTAAAAAATACATTGTGATTGTATTAACTATATGATGTTTGTTCAGCTTTTGTCTTTTTTTTTTTTTTTTGGTCTGGTGCTTGGAAACATCATTATGACTTGGAAATGAGAGTGTGATTAGGAATGAAAAAACAAATAAAGTAAACAATATCTAGTTGATATGAACTCAAATTTGATATGAACAAAAAGGACAAATATGAATAGTTTCTATGGATTTTCAGGTTGGATGTTATGCTAAGTTCGTAAATGCACAATTTTAGCATTGTATTTTTATAACCCGTGCTCTCATTGTTCATTTTTGTTTTATTGTGTTATTCTCATTTTCCTGCCATATAACAGTCTTCTTAATGGCGTTCACTTATTTAGTCCTCATGTTAAGAGGAATAACAGAAGGTAGTTTGTTAGCTTTATTAGCTTTGATTGAACTAATCCACGCATCCAGCCAAAAACAGATGAGGTGCCAAATGTCCCATTACTTCCAGTTGCCTGAAATGGGAGGGCTCACTATTAAACTGGCTGTAATTTCTGTGTTCACTGTGAACTTTCCATAGCCTCAAAGTCTCGACACAAACTCCAGGCAATCAACGAGTGCCCAGGATTTTAAATGAAAAATCTAACTGGGGTGAAAGTGTATAATGACTGTATTAAGCTTATTTTAACCCCATTGTCCCTGGTTCATTTCAATTCACTAGTCCAGAACACAGAGCCAGATCAACAAAATGCAGGCTGCACATGGAGACTGGATACTCTTGACTTTGATTTATTAGTCAGAGTTGCAGCAGCAGAAAAATCCGCAGGCCAGTAAACTTTATTACTTCTATCCAGATGCAGTGTCTTTTTAAGTTCAGCTTGGTTAAAAATCCAGAAGCCACTAGGCACCACTGATCATGAGAAACACTTAATTGCAGTGAATGCTCACAGCAATGATCAATCTGCGATCAAATGGAGCTGCTGACTGATACTTTGCAGATCAGTGCTCTGTATTGATTGCTTGTGCACTTAGCAGTGTTGTTCTCAGACTTTGCTTGGAACACTGTGTGTGTCTGTAGATCCTCCACGGAAGCGAGTAGACTCTCCCATGTTAAACCGACATGGCAAGAGGCGGCCAGAGCGCAAGAGCATGGAGGTGCTGAGTGTCACTGACGGAGGATCGCCAGTGCCGGCGCGACGAGCCATCGACATGACACAACATGGACAGAGGTAAAAAAAAATTAAAATGCACACATCCACATGTAGACACATGCTAACAATATTGTGCACTGTGTCTTTATTCAAATCTACTGCACATTGCCTCTTTGCGTGATACCATCTGTGTAATTTGTCTCCCACTGAAGTGTCCTGCTGATTTCTCCATCAATTACACAGATGGGGTGAAGCTCTTTGACACATCACTGATCTGAATTTTTTATTTTCTTTGTGCTGTACCTGTTTTTTTCTTTCTCTCCCTGACAGGTTTCAATGCCTGTCAGTTTAAATCTACCCTCCCTGCCGTTAAAACAGATGTCCATTTCCTCCAACCACATGCTGTAGGCCAGACTTTTGCTAGTGCTATGAAAATTACCAGTTGCAGTTACAGACAAATCCTTTTTCCTACCAGCACGCTACAGAACTGTTATTTTCTACATTTGTTTTGACCCGAATCAAACTATTCCAATAGTAAACAGAAGTATAAGAAGCTGGGATTGTTGTCTTAGTCCTGAGTGATTTCTTGGCCATGTATCTACACATCGTTAGACTCACTCAGCGATGAGCAAGCAACAGCAGGGTTAGACTTTAGCTGATCAGCAGGAGATCAGCATATTGTTGAAGACTTCATGGAACTCCTGACTTTCTGTTCACTTTGTCTCCCACTGTAGTAAATCAGTGTTCAGTAAAAGCTTGGATATCTCTGACGCCCATCTCAAGTACAGCAAAGAGGAAAGGTACTACGCCCTCAGTGGTCCTTACTCACACCTATCATGAAGATGCAGTGTTGCTTTTCCTCTCATATTAAGTACTATTGGCAAAACAAGGTGGCATAATATCCAGCTTTCTGATATGGGCATGTTTTTTCTGAACAGTTTATTAAAATACCCTTGCTCAATTAGGTTTATATGACAATTTGTTAACACATGCTATAACTCCATATTCTTCGTTCTGAAAAATTGCTCCCCTTTCCGAAAATATTTATTCTACTCATTAGGAGACTGTTTGAACTGCCTCCAAAGATTCATTCCACAAATCTGTATTGTGCATAAACACACTTTCAACTGGTACAGTAACAGCTCTTAGACTCCATTACTAGTTTAGGCCAAAAGTGTGCATACACCTAGGCTTAAAAAAAAAAAAATCACATGTCCACACGTGACGTTTGATGTTAGCATATGTTTTCTTATGCATCATAATTACTATATCTGCTTCTTCAGAGGTCATTTTTTACAGCAGATAGAAACAGATTTATTACAGGTTAATTCACTATTATATTTCCCTTGGGTCAAATGTTTTCATCTAAGAAGTTGAGTGTCTCATTTTTCAGTCTAGAATATTGTTGTCATTACTTCCGATAAGCCATCTGTCATAATTCTTAAATATAACTATAGCATGTACCTGTGGCTGCATTTAAAGTTTATGCTATGCCTAGTTGCCTTGTACTGTGCCAAAGCACATTTGTGCCCACTTCCCACTCCCCTATTGGTCTGCAATCACATTACACTTAATCATTCTGGGACCAAGCTTGCTGCATTATCACAATGCTACTACTTGCACAGCACAATGGACTTCATGGCACTGACACACAACTCTCTCATGCACCCTTTAGAGTTATTGGTTACGCAACACAAATTTTTCAGCTAGTTGTGCTGCATGTATGAGAAGATTTTTACCAATACAACTGACATTGTGTTCTGTGCTCGGGTACACTTAGTGATCACACTTCATACATATTCGTTAACTCTTCGAGCTGGCCTGTTTACAGTTCAGCATATCGCGTCTGAGCACGGTACAGACCGATTACTCTAGTCAAACAAATAGTGTTTTGGGGGTCAAATGGGCTCTGGCACGCTACAGATGTTTCGCCCTTAAAGCGTATGCCAGTTAACTCTTGATACCATAACATCATGTTATGTGTGATCACAGCTTAGTTTGAAAATGACAATGGTCATATAAATTCTCCCAAAACCCTGCCTGGATCGTAGAAGGTTTGTGGACTCGGAAGGAATAGGCAAATATAGTAATGTATTGGGAGAAGCTTAGTATTTAGTTCTACCCCAAATGGTTGATAATGCAAATAAATATAATAAGGTGCATATAAATGCAGCTATTCTGGAGAACACCCTAGGAAGACATCTATTCTTTCTATCTTTCTTTAGTGGGGTTCTCTACCTGTGCTGGAACAGTGTTGGTGTTCAGCTGTGTAATTTCCCAGCTCTTCCTTTTTCCACTTCTTCAACACATGTTTTTTTTTCCACAGGATGAAGGTGGAATGCACAAATGAAAATGAGAATTGACTTTAGGTGACCTGACTGCAGGAATAATATATAAGGCTACTGGAGCTTTTAAAAAATCATCACTGAAATGTAATACAGTGGCCAGATAAGGCAGCTGCATACAAAAAGTAGTAACAGTGCATATGTGAACGCCATTTATATTACATCTATGATTGCATTTTCCTTTTGCCTGCCAGTTAGTATTGATTTAGTGATTGATTTTAGTATAGCTGTACTGTAATAATGCAATATAACTCAATAAAATGTTATCTAAGGTTAGCTAAGCTCACCAGTCTCAGAATCCATTATGTTTAATTAAACGAGAATGCCAAAACCTATGACCATGATTATAGTACAGTTAATTGCGCAGCCTTATCTTAAGCTGTATGACTGAATTAAATTTAACTGCTGATGACTAAACACTGTCTGTCTCTACACCATTTTCACCCTTTTACCCCATAAAAAAACAGAAATAAAGCTTCCCTGCATCTTCATACTTACCCTTCTAGATGATGCTTGAACTGCTCTCAGTAAATAGAGAGAGTGCTTCAGGACTTTCTGTTTCTTATTTATTCAGAATTGATTATTCAATGCCAGGCACGCCTTTACTTTTCAGCTTTTTATTTTCTGCACACCACTCTCTGAAACGTTTGGTAGCTTAATCTGTGATTGCTTTAGGACTGGAATTGGTTTGGGTGTTGGGTTTTGTGTGCACGCTACTACTGTTTGTGTGGAATGGCTGTGTAGCGAATATGTGTGTGTGTGCTCTTATTTTATTTGTTATCTCTATCCAACAGAAAACTTTTCAGGCTTTAAGACCTTTAGATCTTTGGGGTTTAGAGGAGCCAATATCATAGCATATCAGAAAGAAAGTCATATGTGAAAGCTGTTCTGTGACACATTTGGCCTCTCAAACCAGTTGATGGAAAGGCCTGATGTTTGTTGGAAGATAACGTGAAGATCACAAGAAATATCTATGTAATTGATGAATGTGTCAGGACTTTCAATTTCTTCTTCTGGACACCTGACAGATTATTAGACATACTGACAAAAACAGAAAGTATCAAGACAGATGCTGGCAAATGTCAGACTTTGGTATGTACAGGTATGTGTTTCTTAACATCCATGATACACTATGTGAAATTGCACAATAAAAGTACATCTGGAAGTTTTCTGAACAACATATTACACTGTCCAATCACCTTATTAGGTAGGCCTTGTTTCTACAATCATTGCCCATTTGAACAGTTGCCATATAAAAGCACTTTACAGTACAATTACAGACCGCGGTCCATCTGTTTCTCTACATACTGTGTTAGTCTCCTTTGCTCTCGTTTCTAATGGCCAGGACCCCCACAGATCATGTCCTATTTGGGTGGTGGATCATTCTCAGCACTGCAGTGACACCGATATACTGATGTACTGGTGTTTTCACGTGTGGTGTGCTAGTATGAGTGGATCAGACACAGCAATTTTGCTTTAGTTTTTAAACACTGTGTTTACTCACTGTCCACTGTAGAAACATGTACCATACTGCTCCTTCTTGTAGTCAGAGACAGTGGCTCATCTGTTGTTACAGTTTGTTTGTCATTGTCTAATCCATCATCAGTGCTCACAGGATGCTACCTACAGAATGCCGGTGGCTGGACATTTCCAGATGGTGCAAAAGGGAACAATAATGTGATTGTCTTTAATAAAGTGGACAATGAGTGTACAGTGTTTAAAAACCTTTGCAGCAATGCTATGTCTGATTCAGTACCAGTACAAAACCCGCTATGTCAGTTTCACTGCAGTACTGAGAATGATCCACCACCTAAATAGTACCTGATCTGTGCTGGTCCAGTGGAAGTCCTGACCATTAGAGAGCACATATAAAAGGGATAGCATAGTATGCAGAGAAACAAATGGGTCACAGTCCGTCCTTGTAGAATTACAAAGTGTGTCTTTATGGTAAATGGAAGTGATAAAATGGACAACGAGTGTAGAAAAAAGGAGGTGTACCTAAATGTGTACTACACCTAAAGTGATTGGACAGTGTATATATTGTACTTGGCAGTGTAATATGAAATACTCTAGTTTACCAGTATTGAATCAATAGGCTTGTAACTGCAGTGTTTCTCATACAGTTATTTATTCAACATCAACATTATAAGTCTCACTTTAATATTCTTTTTGCTGTTGTTTTTTTACTATGTAAGAAGGGCAAAATCTTTTTACAGCAAAGCTCTGTGCAACACTTTGACTCTTTAAACCCCTTGCTTGCTTCTCCCTGTTTCTAAGGCACAAATATGTATATGGAATAAGAAACTGTCTTTTATGTGACAGCACAACACATTTAATAGTTGTATTTACAGAATGAGCGGATATTTCATGAGGTGCATGCAGAAACTGTGAAATGAGCACATTGCAGGAAGCTAGTGCATTTAACAGTGCTGCTGTGTTGCAAAAATTGCTTCCTACTTACTTTGTTTCTCTCCCAATGTACATTGGCGCTCCACTACAAGAAGAAACTATTGTGATTTCAATTAGCTATTATACAAAATAACACCCAAATCTTGGCACAATCCAATATCTGAAATTTAAACTGAGCTACAGTATGTCATCCTACGTGATTCAATCATAATTAAAATAGATTTCCACTGTTACCATTACATAAAGTCAGTGGTGGACAGTAACAAATTACATTAACTATATTCTGTTACTGTACTGAATTCTTTAATTTTTAAATGCCTGATTTGGATCACATGTGATTTAATCCTGAAACACTATGCCAGTTAATTATAAAATGATTATTTGCATGTGATTGTAATGTTACTAATCCATCTCACAACGCTTAGACATTTTAAACCCAAGGTTACCAAGCAATTAAGTTTTATAGGTCTTATTTTATCCTATTTTTCTTCCTGAAAAAAGCAGGCACTCCCTCTTTTTTCTTTGTAATATGTGCAGCATGTGGTTTTGTTCTTTGAAGGGCACATGAAAACTATTTCTTACAAAAAAGGTCTGGAGTACTGATTTGTCTGACCACAATACATGTTTGAAAAACGTGTGATGGTCCATCTCAGATGCCCAGAGAATTTGACAGCACTTCTGAAAATGGTTCACATTAGACTTATTTTTTGCAGAGTAAAGTTGTAAGTGACATTTGTTAATGTAACTTTGTACTGTAGTGCTCTGGTTTGCCAAAGTAATCTCTTGCCTATGTGGTTTTGCTATTGATGAATGGCGGTTCTTGATGCAGTGTCGTCTGAGCGAGATCACAAGTTTTCAGTTTTCCAGTCCTTATTTGAGGAACATTGTTTGCACACATTTTAATAGTTTTCTCATAAACTTGTAGACAAACTGGAGATCTTCTGCCTATCTTTGCTCCTCAAAGACACCTTTTGTGGATACTGGTTTTGAACCAAATCATTCAGTTAGCTTACAGTCAGCTGTTGACATCGTCTGGTCGAAATTATTTATTTGAACTTACCTCATTAGTAGCCCCAAATTGACCATGTCAAAACTTTTTTGGAATGTGTTACAGTCCTGAAATGTAGGAATTGGTGCAGGTTTTATGGTATGGTTTTGTTTCATAAACCACTACATATATATCAGACTGCAGTTTAAGAATTTTTTTCTACCTCTTTAATCCCATCATACCTATGGGTTAGACAGTGTTTCCTTAGACAGTGGTTTTCCTGGCAGTTTTCCTGTCTCTTCTTGTTCTGCCCCCTCTTGTATTTAGCGAATTGCCCAGTGGCATTCTGGCACTGCCTCAAACACTCGCATTAGTGTCACAAACGAGATGCTGAACTGACGGTGGAACAGGCTGTCTTATGGGATGCAATAAGAATCACAACTCTGCTAATGCCAGAACAGCCTGATGGGCCGAGGCAGTGAGAATGAAGCCTCCAGTGACATTTACACAGTTATATTAAGCCATCATGCCACCCACATCATACAATAGTCATGCAGTTCAGTGTATGTAGCTTTTCTTTGTGAAAAAGGCTTTAGTAATCACCATGTATTTTCATTACACAACTAATGTTTGATATTTTTTGGATGCAGTACTTTAAACTTCTATGATATTATACTTACACAAGTGTTTTACACACGTTTGCAATACTGAGTGACAATATTGGGATGGGTATGGACTGTATTTGCATTATAACATTTAATATCCTGATTTACAATGGAGATACAATATGTTCCAACTAATCCACTGTAAATTAAATTTATCAGAAAACGAGGTGTTTCATATAATCTGTATATATTATTTTATAGCCTAACTTTAACATGCTTAAAACACTTACATTAACCGACAGTTGGGCAAAGTCATTAACATAAAGATTATTTTATAATAAAGTTAGGCATATCACATGTAATTTATTGAATGATGTTTGCTTCTGTGTTGTTCAAATGAAACCTGCAGTCAGACCTGGCTTTTGCAGATAAGATTATTACTTGTGAGGTAAACACAATCAGTGTAACCTCTCCTCTGGTCATATCAATGAACAATGCATAGTGGGTCACCTTAAGCTCATACATAAATAATGCAGCTGGCTATTATCCTTTACACACGTAAGAAAGGTGTGCAAACAGGTTAAAATTTAGTACACTTCATAGATGTCTTGTGCTGTGTCTTACACACTGTGTATGAGTCTCTGAAGGCTAGAGAGGGAAGCAAATGCAGATAGACAAAGGAGATTGTGAAAGTGCATGCTGGCTGTCATTCCTGGCTAGACAACCTCAGGGATATGCAGGGAACCAAGCTACTGAAAGCACATACTTTGAAGAAAAGAGTGATATATGGATGGTGTAAAAAGATTATATTAGCATGATGGGAAATAAAGGGTAATAAAGGAAAAGACGGGCTGAGTGGGTGGAAGAGGACAAGTGACAGTAAGATAACAAAGGGACAGATCAAAGAGGGAGACTAAGAGAGAAAAAGTGACATGAAAGAAGGGGAACAGCTGGGCTCTGTCTACACTGACAGTCATCTCTGGTGATGAAGACAGATTGGCGACTGTGATAATTCATTTGCTCCTGCTTGGAGGTGATTGAAACGTGTGCTAGTGTCTGTGGACATCTGTTGGCAGAGAAGAACAACAGGCTTTGTTCAGGATGAGCAATAGTACTGGAAAGTTGAAACACTGCCTTTTAACTGCCTTTTCAGTGTTTGGGTGCTCTTCATAACTTGAGCAAAGCAACTCGAGAGGATTTGACATGACGTAAATTGCATGGCCTTGGTATAATTGTGCTGTAGTGCTTCCTCACAACCAGACCGAATCCCACTAGTTTAACATGTGGAGCTTTTCTGTCTTCAGCCTGTGTCTCTAATATGAATGTCTGCACTTTTCGTCCCATGGCTGTGTGTTTGTGCAGGTCACGCTCTATCAGCGGAGCTTCCTCTGGTCTTTCCACTAGTCCCCTCAGCAGCCCAAGGGTGAGTATTACTTGTTTGCCCTTTGCATCTTGCTATGCCTTGTCCCTTGCTGCCATTGCTGACATCCCAAATCATCACACACACTTATGATTAGCATTAATGCAGTGGTGAATAGGTGGTTAGCGACTACCTATGACTGTGGTACTTATACTGGAAATCGGATTAAGTTTTTTTAAATATCATAAGTTCCCTGTGATTAACTGGTGCCGTGTCCGAGGTGTATTTTTGCCTTGCTGCCATTGTCTCTGAGGTTGGATCTGAAGCCACTACAACTCCTACCAGGATAGAGCAGTTACAGATTTAAGTTACAATTTAAGATTACATTTAGGTTATATTCATTAGGCTTTAAATTGGTCTCAGTCCATGCTTGCATGAATAATAAACTGCCTTGAATACTTAATAATTCCTCTGTTATATCCAACTGTCTGACTGTGTCTCATACTAATATTAATAATTAAGGAATATCATTACTGTTAAACATTTCATCATCTGCAAGGCCAAAAGCATTACCTGCAGACAGCTTTTCTCAGAGGGATTTCAAGATCTTTAACCATATCTGATGCCATCTTGCACAGTTAAAAAATAGTCTTAAAGCCCACATAAAAACAAACCTCAAAATAAGAGAAGAACAAGTGATCTACACCAGGTGCCACATCAGACACTCCAAACCAGCTTATATCCACTTTAAAAGGAGAAGAACCACCCAAATGCCAACTACTTATAACAGTAATATACAAAGGACTTAAAAAGTTGTATTTAAAAAAAAAAAAAAAAAAAAGTCTGAAAGGACTAAACCTATCTTGCCATACATTTAAAGTCCAAATAAATAAATAAACAGTAGTCTGCTTTTGTCACCAATACCCATTTCTAAATGGTTATGCCAAGATAAGACATCTTGCCCTCTGCTGTCCTTTGCTATGTTTGTTTTTCATGTTTGTTATTATTGTGTATCTTTAGGTGGTGAAATCAGCAGCATACTGTATTTAGTCCACTGGATTTTTCCTTTTTTTCAGGAAATTGAATTTCTAAGAGAAATGCATGTGATAGCATTTTAATTTTACAGACTTGTGTCCTATTCCATTGCTTGTACTATTCAAAACCCAGTGGAAATATCAGAAAGTTTTATAGAGTCTTGCTTACTCTCTGTTTAGGCTGACTCATTTCTCAGCACTTGCATATTACAATGGTCTTCACTAAAGTTTAAAAGCTCTGCTTGACATAGAAACCTGAACCGCTTTAAAAGAAACAAACCAAAGATATTGATTTCTGAAATCTAGTCTATGAGCTCTTCTCCTGGTATTGTTTCCAGCCCAAAGTCTGCTAAAAATCCCCCCAAAATAGAAGCTAAACCTATTACAAACTTTCAAAAGCCAGTAGATCTCAAATAACCAATACAACAGCTGTAAGATTTTAACCCCACAGTTATCAACTGACAAACCCAAAGTTGGAAATTTTGGGTCCAATCATCATTATGGGTCATTATACTATTGCTAAAACAAAAAAATGTAACGGTCGCCTAAGTCTGTTGCACAGTATATGCATAAAGAAAGAATGGGATTCAGCCTCATATAATTGTAAGTAAGAATCCATGGGAGGACCAAGACTCAAAAAAGGGACCCATCCTCCTTGGGTGGCTTAGATGTTAATTTAAATAATTACATTTGTTTTAATGGGATAGTATGGCTTAGGCAACATGTTCTATAGAAAATTAGCCAAAGTATGCTTAAAAACATTACCTGAAGAAGGTATATTTTAAAAAGACATAATTTATTATATCTATTATATATACAGTGGTGCTTAAAAGTTTGTAAACCCTTTAGATTTTTTTTCACAAAAGCTCTAACAGTATATTGTAATTGTTTGTTTATCCAATATTACATATCTGTGAGTGCCAATTACTTTGTTTAATACAATTTCAACTCCGTGATGTTGGTGAATGTTCTCACATGAAATGTTTCCAGAACGTTTGTATTGGAATAAGGTCATAACTTTAACTTGGCCATTTCAGAACATACAGTGCATCCGGAAAGTATTCACAGCGCTTCGCTTTTTCCACATTTTGTTACGTTACAGCCTTATTCCAA
>JAUZSU010116826.1:0-31172 GCA_034780255.1 Parotocinclus maculicauda
CCCCCCTCTGTGGTAGCCTTATGGCTAAAAGGCTAGCTGGCTAGCTTTTTGTGGCATCTTAACGCTTAATTGCATTGATAATAAGGGAGTGCCTCGATCCAAAGCAAAGTCAGAAACGCATGCATTTGCACCGCGACGCATTTTCTAGGCGTATCGACTTTCTTTGCGAGCGCTTATGACACATTTTTACCATCAAATAAAGAAAACGCTACTTCTGCAGTTTCAACAGCTGCCGTAGTGGCCATGCATGAAATGGACACAGTAATAGCAACCCCCAAGCTGCCTGCATTTTCCCCCTTGAGTTCTATTTAATCGTTTTCGCTTTCATTTATTTTTTCTTCCAAGATCTGAACTTAGGAAACATCTAATGTTCGTGTGAAGCTCTGATTAACCAGGTGGTTAAAATTAGGGACAATTCTCAGTAGCTTATTTACCAAGCTGCGTTTATTGGCCACGGTGAAAAGAAATTCTGTTGGAATTGGCTTGATCTGGGCAGGGCAGTAGAGTTGGGATATGCAGGTAAACATGTGAAAATATTTAAAATATTCTTGGATTAAATTTAATGTAATGTGCCCCAAGGGCTGGGATGGTACTAAAATCTGTAATGCCATTACTGGGACATTTATTGAAATGGTTTATTGAGTACAAGACCTACCCCAAATCCGTTTAAATAAGTAAAAATGTTTCATATGTTTCTGTAAAGTGTGCATGAAATGGTGAGATTATTGGAAGATGATAACCCTGCATGATTATTCTGGGTCATTCTACACCTGCTGTAGTGTTGCACCCCTCATATTACTGGTTCTCAAATCATAGGAAAAACAAAAAGTGCATAAAATGTAATTACTTAATAAACGAATTGAGCTTTATGCACAGTAATCTAATTGTAAAATATCTTTCTGTTTCCTTAATTTTCATCAAGGCATTTGCAGCGCTTCTTTCAGCATCCCTAAGTTACCTTACCTTTTGTACCTATTTGTACATATAATATTTAGAACTAGTATATATTAATAAACAATGCAGTTACGATTAAGTTAATAACTTTTATAGCACTTTATTATTGTATATTGAAACAGGAGTGGGCTCTAGTTTTATCTGTTGTTTTACCTGATTACAAACCGGTTCTAAAAGGTGGGAGGGCCCCCCTCCCTCGTAATGTGCAGTAGGAGGGAGTTTATTGTTACAAACTGGTCATGATGGACTATTGAGACTAGAGATGCACTGAAATGTTGGGCATTTAAGCTTTTTGGCAGACAGGACTTTCATGTTATTATGGAGTTAACACTGGCCAGTGGAATGGCGATCTAGGGTAAGGGTGTATGAGAGAGTGAGAGGGAGAGTGTAAACAACACTTGCATTTTAGGGGTAATAAATGTATCTCAAAGCACTCGTTGTTTTCCTCATTATCCTTTGTCAGTGTTGACATGTTCAGTTTGAGCAGCAGACATACAACAAAATGCTTTGTGGAATGATTTTCCAATCTCCAGAGACATTAGACAAGCGATGTGTGTAATCACTGTTTATGAAAGTTGGTAAACTTCATTTGTTGTAAGGTTTTTTTTTCTCCTGTAGATGTGCAAGTAAAAGTCTGGTACCATTTTGTAGTTTTTGCAGTGACCAGATGGCTGAAATTGAGCTTTGGCTATCAACCAGGCTGCCTTGATTTACAGTGGTGAAGAGAGCTTTTATTGAAATAGGGCTTTTGTGTGTTATGATACGTTCTGCTGTGATTGTACTGATAAAAGGAAAGACAATGACAGAGTTGGGTAGTATAGGAAAATGTTACTCAAGTAAAAGTGCTACTTTTTGAAAAAAATCTGTTATGTAAGTGAAAGTAATAATTCAGAGGACTACCGGTACTTGAGTAAGAATTCAATATGTGTATAATGTACTTAAGTAATGTTACACAGTATTAAAATCTGTGTACATATAACTAAAGTTAAGAACCATTAAATGTACAGTACTGTACAAATGTCTTAGGCCACAATTAGATTAGATATACAATTGTATAGCAATAAATTGGGTTAAAGACCAGCTTTTTCTCCTTTATGATTTTTCTGGTCAGGGTTATGATGGCGCTAGAGCATAAGCCTCCAAGATGAGATGGCAGTGGGGGGGCATAACCCTGCTCTTATTTTTGAATGGATTGGTTTGATCATGTTTTGATCATGAATTCTTCCTGAATTAATCTCCTCCTATTCTCTGCATCTTTGATTAGGTACAGGACTTACACCAAGCCGGTCTTGCACTTGCACCCTACATGTGAAATACAATATTAATACTGTAGGTGCACTCAAATGCAGATAATATTTAGATTTTAATAATTCAGTCTCAGGAAACTGGTAGTCTGAGCAACAAAACAAAAGGATTTTGTTATGGCAGTGGCCTTTTTAATCACGAGCATGTTTCCTGTCTCCACTGTAAAACTTGCTCAGGAATTGTTTGAGGACACTGGCCTTAAAGTGTTGCCTTGGCCTCCCAACTTCCCAAGATGTCGATCAAGTCCATGGAGGCCCCACCTCACAACTTGCATAACATAAAGGATATTCTGCTTGTGTCTTCGTGCCAAATACCTTAGGGCACCTTCAGAAGAGTCCAAGCCTTGTCACAAGTGACACATTATTTAAGTGATACATTTATTAATTTTTCATATTGTGTTAAGATTCAGTTTATTTGTTAATTATGGTGAGAACAGCAGTTAACCACGTTTCAGCTTTTGATACAAACATCACTAAATGTGGACAATATTACAAACAAGGAGGTACAAGAGTTAAAGACAGTCTGTTTATTGTTACCAATGTCAAATATTTGTTCAATTGATGTTTGTCACACCTGAATTTGTACACCCTGCACACCTGCACCTGTACACAATACATAAACTTTGTGATTAATAAAATAATAATTAAAAAACAAAGGGAGGTTAAAACGTACATTACAAGGCGTTTACAAAGCCCCTTCCATAGATAACTGTTCTAGTTTTTGTAAAATTGTATAAAATATAATGCACCTGTTGGTCAAATTTATCTGGCTTTGTGGAGAATACATACACAGTTCATCCAGTAATTGTGGTATACCATGTACATAAAGATTGTTTAGATGTATATGCAATCTACATCCAAGTTGGTAAATTTGGGGTACGTTGTGGTTGGGATGTGGTTAACCACATGGTACATCTGCTTTTTGACTCAATTTCCGCTAATCTGATTTTAAGATGCTTGTCAACACTAGTTGGTGTAGTTACAAGTCTGGGGTTTCGGATTGGGACTGCATGATTCTAAAAAACTTTAGAACTTTTTTGTGGTAGCCTCTTCTCTGAGAATCGTGTGCTAGCTGTGCAATTAAGAACCATAGCTGGAATCCTCTTTGGTAGCTATATTCATTATCCTTTCTGAGACTGTACATCAGATGTGAGTGGTCACTAATATATTTAGACTGCATGCAGTGTTGAATGTGTGTTTGGGCTTGATCTTCTTGCATGCTTGTTTGATTCTCAACAAACTGAAATTGAATGAGAATTTATTAACTTAGAAGATGCTTTTATGTGGAGTAAAATGTGCATACACAAGGTCTCCCCTGACATTATGTACTGCCTAAATGTTTTGTGCACATTTTAATGTAGCTTAAAAACTTAAAGGCTTTATCTGTTGAAGGCTGCGTTATAGAAGTAGTGATGCACAAACATTTTGGCCATGGAAACTTTTTCATCCAAAACAAAAAAAGCTAATTAGGCTAGAGAAGAAATGAACCTAGGTTGGAAAGAGATGTAGCTCAGGGAACAAAGGCTTGAACTTTGTGCACAAACTCTGTAATTGCTTCGCTCTTAATGGTAACATGTTTTAGTGGGCAATATGACAAGATTTTATCGTATTGTGTTATTGGGATGGACAATGTTTTTCTGGGCATATAGGTGATATTAAAGAACACTGTCCTACTGCATTTTTCGTTATAAAGACCGTAATTTGGATGAAGTACATGGTTTTAAATACAAGTCACTTTACTAAGTATGAAATAATTATTTCTATTGCTCCTTCTTTTGTCTGGTATCACGTTTTGTAATACATCTTGTGATATAAAAAGGTTACCATATCACCCATATGTTGGCAATTCGTTTTTTTAATAATAATAAAGAAATTGTTATTGATGCCTAATATTAAGTGATTACAGATAGCTTGTCGGTGGTCTTGTGGGCAATGTGAAGCAAGTCCACATAGTTTTTTGCTGTTGATCTGCTGATGATCAGACCAATGTCTGCACTTATTTGCTAAGGAAAATACAAATGTCTTTAATTTTTTACTACCATTAAATTATTTGAAGTCTGCATTTTAACACTTTAACGTCTGCCATCTCCACTTTCACACCTCCCAGATTTTGTCGCGCCCTCACTCGGCCTGACCAAACCCTTCCATCATATTGATTCCTCTCGTCTGTCCTGAGTTCAACTCTGTGTTCTCTCTCGGTCTTCACTATCTGTGTTTATCTGTGTTCTCTGGCACAGCCTGATATGAACTTTCTTTTTGTCAAATTTTTGGATTTATTACTGTTTAGGTAGCTAAAAGTTGGGTGCATCTTTAATTAAAATACAAATTAATTGAGAAGTGAATAATTGATTGTACTGAGGAAATAGACTGAATATTACACTTGTAACATCTACCAATTGGATAATGATTTGTATGGAATGCTAGAACACCGACATATCTTTTTTTCCTCCTTTATTAGATACTTGTGGAGCATGGAGGCCAGTGGAAATCAGAGGAGGATCCACTGCCTTTGCTGGAGATGTACACAGTGGCTATACTCTCCTTTGCCGAGGCCACCCCAAACCTTTTGGCCGAATGTGAACACGTCTCAGTTGTACTTGAAAAGTTGGCTTTGTGAGTAGAATCTCATTATGATATCTTAATGTCTGTCACTCAGTCTCGTCCTTTTTACAATAAAAAATGTTGATGCATTTTTTTAAGGAGTTGTCTGGATTTTCTGCTTTCACTCTCGGAGAAAGTGCCCAGTGCCTTATGGGAAAAGTTTATGTCCTCTGTCCAGGTTAGACGATGTTTGTTTTTAAATAATATGTTATTTGACATGTCAATATGTTGTTTAAAATTTAGCTTAAAATATTCACAAGTATGTGATTGTGTGTATAATATCTCTCTATACAGGTATGTGTTTAACACGTTATCTTCTGCAAGACAGATTATTGACCAAAAATGGTTACATAGTCTTTTACACTACAGTCATGCAAATATAAAGTACATTTTCACACAAAAAAAAATCTTTCCAGAACACAACATGTGAAACTTACACATTTAAACATCTCAGCACCCTCCAGGAAATGCAAAACACTGTTGTATTCATTTACAGCAGTTACGATCACACGCTGTAGAACCAAAATATAAATGCGCTTTATGGAATATAAAAATAAACATTCATGAGCCAGTGTATTAAGTGTCTGTGTGCAACATGGACTATAACATTCTTCCTAGTAATGCACAAAGTTGATAAAAAAACTAATACTTATAGCCCATGCACATGTGAAACTGTTAAAGAAAAATTGACCAGCTGTTTATGGCTGCACTGTCCATAGATAAATGACAGATTTGTATTTTGCATTATTCTTTTACAGTTGTTAATACTCATTTAAGGGAATTAACATGTACTGATATCTTGTATGTGTGTATTGATGATGGCTTAGTCATAATGTTTCACTTTATTTTAGTGCACAGTACTTTTTTAAGTTAGGAAATATTGGCAGTAAGTAGTTGCTTAATATAATATGGCATTGATGTTAGGTGACTAGAGATTAGGTGTTCTTATACTTTTTCATTTTCTCACCTTTGCTGTCTTTGGTCATTAACAACTTTGCCAGGTGGCGCATGGTATTCTTCAGGCTCATGGCAATTTTCAGCTTAGTACACTGATGGCCCTGGCTAATGAAAGTGGGGTATGGACCAACACCACTCTGTGCAGCCTTCTATCAGACAGCAAGACCGATGTTGAAAAAGGTAAATCAGTCATTTGATATTTTATAATTGTGTAAACTCCATATTACATGCTGCCTAACGTTTTTTTTTTTATAAAAAATGTTGCCCACAGTTCATGAGCTCCTCATACGGGAAGGACCTACACTACTGGATATGCGTATAAAGCACCTTATCAAACAGAGATGTGTGGAAAAAGCCGCAGTGCTTGCAAAGACTTGTGCAGAGTTCCCAGAGTTTGGTGGAAAGAAAAATTTTAAGCAGATTTACCTTGTATGTTTGTGTGAGATAATGCCTCAGCAAGAACTCATGCAAGAGGTGAGTATCTTGAATCCGTCCTGCCTGGTTGTTGATTAAAATGATAAATGTAATAAATCTTTGCTAGTCTCACACGCATCAACATTCAAAACAGTTATTTATGTGTAATCAAATGCTTTGAAGACATTTTGATTGCTAACTTTTCTCAATTGTGCTTTCAGATTAAGGACATAGACTGCAAAGATGCGCTGGATATGATTTGTAACTTGGAATCTGAAGAAAATGAAAAGGGTGCCCTAAATCTTTGCACTGCTTTTTACAAGCGCCAGCTTCTCCAGGGGGATGTGTACTGTGCCTGGTATGACCCATTTCTCAAGGTTTAATGCATTTATTTTGCCTGTGGGGGTTTGTTTAGCTGTTAAAAAACCCCATATAGGCTTAAATGTATAGTCATGTAAATGATTTCCTGTAATTACAGATTAACTGTTATTTTTGTATTTTACAAACAACGCATTACATTTGCTTTTATTGTCTTTATAGGGAATTGACACTATTTTGGAGTAAACTTCTTATACGTCTTGAATCAGCACAGGCCTTTTTGGATCAGTGCAGACTGTTAGCACAACTCTCTGGCAGTGTTTACCATGTTCTTCTCCTTATCAAAGTTATCCAAGCAGAGGTAAGGATTATTTTTGGCATTGTACCAGACTGGAAAAGTCTTAATTATATGTAAACCAAATATTTGTTGCTTTTAGGTTCAGAATGAAGGACTTCCAGTATGCATTGAAATGTGCATTCAAGCTTTAAAAATGGGAGGGAATGACAGTGAAGACTGCAACTCCACTATCTGCAAAACCATCTCCTGCTTGCTACCCTTGGACTTGGAAGTAAAGAGAGCATGTCAGTTAACAGAGTTCCTTGTAAAGCCCACTGTGGATACTTACTATGCTGTTGAAACACTTTTCAATGAACCAGACCAGAAGCTTGAGGAGGAAAGTGTCCCAATTCCAAATTCACTACGCTGTGATCTATTGCTGGCCTTGAAGACGAGATGGCCTTTTGACCCCGAGTTTTGGGACTGGAAAACTCTGAAACGTCATTGCCTTGCTCTGATGGGAGATGAAGCATCAATTGTGTCCTCTATTGACCTATGGGATGAAAATGAGGGCAAAGAAGGGCTGCTGGATTCTGATAAAGATTTCAAACATTTGGACCTTATCCTCAGTGCAACAAAGGAACCTGGTGACTTTGAAGCAGAGAGAAAGAAGAAAAAGCAAATGAAGAAATTGCGGGAAAGAGGATTTGTATCTGCAAGATTTCGCAACTGGCAAGCCTATATGCAGTATTGTGTACTGTGTGATAAGGAGTTTCTTGGACACAGAATAGTTAAGCATGCACTGAAGCATGTTCAAGATGGTATTTTCCGTTGCCCAATATGTACTAAGACTTTTGAGACGAGGGCGGTTCTTGAGCCTCATGTAGCATTGCACGTAAAACAGTCGTGCAAAGAACGCCTAGCTGCTATGAATGCAAAAAGGCCAGACCCTGGTTCTGCAGCTTCCTTAATGGGTGGCAGTAAACAAGACTACATCAGATCAGCTGTAAACGCTGGGCCGACTGTGGTCCCTGCTTTGGAATCTTCGAACACTAATTTCAGCGCTGCTGGAAAAGCTAAAACTAAAATATGCTCACCAAAACGAGGGAACCCTGTGCGTGATGTTGAAAACACTGAAGATTGTTCATGTCCTGTCACCAGCTGTCAGAAGGTATTCAAGTACTTCAGAAATCTGGTTGCCCATGTGAAGGCCCACAAAAATGAGGAGGAAGCCAGACATTTTCTTGAACTGCAAAGCCAGAAAGCAATTTGTCAGTATTGCCGTCGACAGTTTGTTAATGTCACTCACTTAAACGATCACATGCAAATTCACTGTGGCGACAAACCGTACGTCTGCATTCAGCTAGGATGCAAGAACAGCTTTAGTTCTCACGCTGAATTTCTCATGCACAGAAAGGTGCATTCAGAATTCCAGGCCCAGTGTATGTTTCCAAACTGTGGGAGAGTATTCAATGAGGCTTACTTGCTGTATGACCACGAAGCACAGCACTACATCACGTTCGTTTGCAAAAGCGATGACTGTGGCAAGGTGTTCTACTCTCTGTCTCAGCTAAATTTGCATCAAAAAGAGCATTCGAAGCACGAGTTGGAGAATGGTGAGGGCTTAATGTTTCAGAGTGAAATCACAGGTTCCATGGATTTAGATCTGACCTTCAACCAAGTTGATGTTCCACAAGTTTCTAGTCCGTTGAAAGAGAATCACTATGCTCAGAATGTGCAAGACAATAGTCATGACTTTACAGTGGAGCCTAATCATACTTTATCTCTTGCATGTTTAGAAATGCACAATGAGCCACCAGCTAAGAATCCTTCTATTGAACATGCCAATGATCTGCTTAAGACTCCAAAAACAGATTGTGAAACACAGTCTGGTGTTGACTCTCCAGCCCAGCTTTCTCTTAAACCATGCTATGTGAAACTGCAGCCAATCCTGATCGAGTATAATGAACCTTTTTGCTCGAATGATTTGAAAAACTCTGACACTGTGTCTGAGTTCGTTTTCCAAGATAAGAAGCTGTTTTCCATAAGTCAACAACTTGATACTCCACAGAACATGCCTGAGCATCAAAATGAAGCTGTGACAAATGCAAGCGTGCAGCCAGTGCCTCAAATGGATTTGGAAAATGAAGACGACAGCCTCACTCACATCTGCCCGTTTGAGACATGTACACGAAAATACAGTACTTCAAAAAGCCTGTCAAGACATGTTAAAAATGTGCATATTGAAGCATTTGAGGAGTGGAAACTGTCAAGGAAGTACAAGAGGATTGCAGAAATTGCAGCAAAAAAATCATCTGAGCATAAAACCTCCAATTTTCAGACTCCAAAGAAAAGGATAAAATGCTCTACAACAGCATTACCCAAACAGTATGCAGGAACCCACGTGGCGACTGTTTCAACCAGCTCTACGACTACAGACACTACTCCGCCTCTTTCTGATCCTGCGCAAACACAGCCTTCACATTCCAAATTTTCTCCTCAGTTTGAAGGTGCCAAGAGTGAGGCTCCAATACCTGAGCCAATGTCCTTGCAGTCACAGATGGTTCAGTCATGGACTTCGTCTTCGTTTGATGGCTATAACTCTGATTACTCCCTGCAGAATCAGTACCCTACGATGATCATGCCTGAAGGCTTGGAACAGCCTTATCCCTTTCCATTATCACACACTGACCTGCTGTCAGAGAGAAGCATGGAGTACGTGCCCTCCTTGTCTGATGATGCTAATCCACCATCAACGGTAAATACTGATTTACATGCAAGCGTAATGAATGAAGCCTCAAAATATGTGTCCAACTCTTTAAGAGTGTTGCATGCTCTTAATGGGGATCAAACGTGCGAGATGGCACAGATGGCGCCCACTGAGCAGATTGGATACATGGATATCAGACAGAACCATAACAATGTTACTTCACCAGTCAATAGTGGTGCAAATCCTGCATCAGTTGGGAATTTTAGTCCATTTTTTTCATCTTATTCATCGGAGACATGCCCCAGTTCAGTACCATCTCTGGACAAAACGGAAAAAGAATTGAAAGCCAATCATACAGATACGTTTTTCCCATCAAATGTTAAAAGTGAAACTCCTTTCACATCACCAGTTTGCAAAGAAGAACCGGAATGTTTTTCTGTTTCAAATATCAACACTACGGCAATGGAAAGTGAACAGAATGAGAGTTTAACTTCTCCAGAAATGTTGGATATAACCGAAAACCTATATCCAGGGGAAAAGGGTGAACACGCAAAAGTGAAGAAAATAAAAACATCAAGGAGGACAAAGTGGCCTGCAATACTGAAGGGTGGAAAAGTCATCTGCTGCAGGTGCTACAGGGAGTTTTCTAGCACCAAGTCACTTGGTGGACACTTATCGAAGCGTTCTCAGTGCAAACCAGTAGATGAAGTTGATCTGACAGGCGATTTACCTACATCGTTTCTTGATTTCTTGAATGACCCAGATATTTCAGCCATCCAAACGTCCCTTCATGCCAGTGTGCATGGCCAGGAATCCCAGTCATTTATATCTCAACACTCCGAATCAGATGCCCTGAACAGTAGCAGCTTTATAGACATCAGTGGTCTAAATTACAATGTTCAAAATGGCCATCTGCCATCTGGAGATGCAGCTGAAGGAGTTTTAATAGAACCTCCTGATCAGAGTGCAAATTCATCTAGTATGCCATTTTTGAATATGATGACAGATGATATGCCAAATAGACCAGAAACTGAAATTACCTTTGAAACTGGAGTTCCTGTAACACTTCCTGGTGAAGATGGCAAAATGATCGAAATCGAAAGAGCATTGCAGCGTCTTGGTTTGGTGGATGGACTCGCTCAAGACATGGTCAAAACCGAAACTCCTGCCTTGCCTAAGCTTTCGTCGGACAATGAAAATGCAAATAAGCAGAACAATGAAATAAAAACTAAAAGAGAAAATAACGATGCAAATAATTTTCTTAAACCATTCAGATGTCCTGAGGAGGGCTGTGTCTATGGGGCAATGACAAAGGAAGCTTTATTCAAACACCTCATCAGGGCTCACAAATTCAACGAGGACAATATAAATGAATTGAAGAAGAAAAACTCGGACAAATTATCACCCTATACGTGCTGCGTGTGCGCAAAGAACTTTACTAGAACCACAGGCCTTAAAATCCATTACAAAAATGTCCATCACTTTTCAAAGGAGGAAATCGCCAAACTGAAAATTGGCAGGCAAGGTAAAAAAGCAGCAATGCCTGACTTTGTGGCAAAATATATGAATAATTGCCTTGCCAACAGTCGCTCATCAGCTCCGATTTTGTCGAACCCAACTTTTAAAGTTGCAAGTACTTACATTAAAATTGAGCCAGCAGACGTGGGAACAAATGACCAGTGTCTTGAACAAGAGCCCTTGAAAACCAGTGTTGTCTCTGTACCTGCAGCTGTCACACAGGGAAATCCAGGTCATGGATTTAAATCTGAGAATTATCCAAGAACACCACGAGACCCTTGCCACAATGAAGATAACGCTGTCATTCCGTGTTTGACGATAGATGAAACGCAAGCACTGGCAGCTGGAATCTCGCTCTCCCCTGGCAAACACTGTGATTTGGATGAAACTGCTACACCCATGATGGATAGTCATGTTGGAGAACCTCCATTGGAGCATAGAGACAAATCAAAAAAGTCCAAATCTAAAGAGAAAGTTGAGCCTCATAAGAGAGAGAAAGTAATAAACAAAAAGGTGGAGGACATGATCGATTCTCCTGATGCAGTTGATGACCTCATTATGTACAGACCATATAGATGTATCCATGAAGGCTGTGTTGCTGCGTTCTCTATACAGCAAAATCTTATGCTCCATTACAAAGCAATGCATCAGTCAGAGTTAATACATGACACAAGTGAAAACAGCAGTATGTCTGTTGACAAAGTTGATGGGGCTGCTCAGGTCCATGAATTCAAATGTCAAGTGAAAGAGTGTTCAAAGGTTGTCTCCAAGGTTACTGGCTTATTGAAGCATTATCTTCTGCTTCACAAATGCACGTTAGAAAAAGCAAGCGCTCTGCTTTCAGGTGTTGAGGTAGGGAAATTTCAGTGCGACCAGTCCAAATGCCCTGCTTATTTCACATGTCACTTGAAGTACATCGAATACATCAAGAACGATCATAAGACGATAAGGATTTCCCCAGATGGAGACTTTGAACGTGTAGACCTCACATTCAGGTGTGAATATGAAGGTTGCGACCGGGTCTATACCACCAAGTCAAATCTTCTGCGACATTTTATGAAAAAACATCAAACGGCTTTTGAAACCATTAAACAGAAACAAAAAAATGGCGAAAATGGATCAGCAAAACCACCTGGTGCGAAGCCCAATGATGGGAAGGAGAATATTTCCAGCAACAAAACTAAACTGAAGAAGAAAGTCTCTAAGAAAAAAGAGGGAAAAGTCCATGACCATTGGACAAGCTTTGGAAAACCCACTCTGAAGTCCAAGGATGAAGCATCTGCCATGTGCACTGGGAACGTTCCAGTAGTGTACCCGTGTATGATTAAAGGCTGTGATTCTGTGTCAAGTACAGAGCGAAACATAGTTAAACATTACACCACTCATGGTCTCACAGAGCGCTACATTCTGAACCGACGCAGCCATTTCATATTTTTCAAGAGGAACTCGCGACTAAGGAACAAGTATGCAACTAAATCAATGGCCACTTCTGAGGTTACAAAACCTGATCCTACAGTCTCAAGCACGGCTTATGCCAATACCTCTGAGCTTACAAACACAGATGCTGAGGATAATTCTGAGGTAATGCAAACCGATCCTGCAAACACCTCTGAGGTGCAAAATACCGTTCCCGAGGACAACTCTGAGGTAACGCAGACTGCTCCTGCAGACATCTCTGGTGTAACACAGGCTGGTCCAAAGGACAGCTCCGGTGTGACACGGGCATATCCTTCTGACATCTCTGGTGTAACAGGGCCTGATCCTTCTGACGCCTCCGGCGTAACACCGGCTTTTCCTTGTGACATCTCCTGTTTAACACAGGCTGATCCTTCGGACATCTGCGGCGTAACACAGGCTGATCCTTCGGACATCTGCGGCGTAACACAGGCTCGTTCTTCTGAGATCTCTGGCATAACACAGGCTCGTCCTTCTGACATCTCCGGCGTAACACAGGCCGATCTTGCGGACGCCTCTGGTGTAGCACAGGCTGATCCTTCTGATATCTCCGGCATAACATGGGCTGATCCTGCGGACGCCTATGGTGTAACACAGACTGATCCTTCTGACGTCTCTGGAGTAACACAGGCTGATCCTTCTGACGTCTCTGGCGGAACACCGGCTTTTCTTTCTGACGTCTCCGGTGTAATACGGGCCAATCCTGCGGATGCAACTGCTGTATCAGAGACTGATCCTGCAGAGAACACTACACAGAACCCAGTCGCACCATTGAACGGTGTACAGCCTGAACACAAAGCTCTCATTAAAACTGAACAACTGTCTGACGAAGCCGCAGCAGTAGCACCTAAGCGTAAAAGGGGTCGCCCACGAAAGTCGGATCAGACATTAAAAGTAAACCCCGAAAGGAAACAAAGTCTTAGGCAACACAGAAGAATGAAGCCTCATTCTGCTACCTGTCAGAAGCTGGTAGAAGGTGGAGTCGCACAAAAACTTTTCAGTCCTTTAGGCTTTGAAGCATCAGTTCTAAAGCTATTTGAAGATGGTCCTGCTAGAAACACTTGCAGGAGAAAAGCAGCGGCGAGTGATCACATCCGTGGGTCATTAAAACAACAGCAAAAAATTAAACAAAATGCCAGCAGTATCTACAGAAACTCTGTGTTTAAACGGTTAGGTAGAAACAAACAACTTGTTAGTTTCAGAAATCCTCTTAAGCTGGAGTCTGTGAAAAATGTTAAGATAGTTATGGATGAAAGTCTTTCTAATGGTGCTGATATTTTGCTAAAACAACTTCAGGACATGAGGCCTATGGTTATCCTGAATAAGTGGCTGTGCAGTTGATGACTGACTTGGAGACTGAGGTCTCTGTCTTTCTCCAGAGCTTTGCACTCAGGATTAGATGTTACATGCTGCAGACAGGTACATCAACCAACAATTTCAGTGGTTTTCCAAGCAGGATTTCATTATGGGAGTCTAGGGGGGGAAAGAAAAAGACCGTCTTATACAAATAATTGATTTTACATTTTGAGAATATGCTTATGTACATTAGGTTTTAAATGTTATGTAGAAACATATTTGTATTTATGAAGTCGGTTCTCTTTTAAAGGTTAGCATTTGCTAAATGTAATTTTACACACATGCTGAAAAAATGTTTTGATATATCCCTATGGGATTTGTTTCTTTTTTAAGTATATATTTATTTTTTACTTCACTGTAGTGTATAGTAATGTATATGTCTTCCACGCAATATTCAATAAAAGTTAACTGGATGCTTTCTGTAATGCTGCAGTGGTTAATTCTCACTTCTAATAGCTTCCTTATCTTGGAAATTGCAATTCTTTATGAATGCATTTGCTCACATCACAAGTTCGGTTTTATAATTAGAGACTGTATAATGCAGGTGGCATTTTACCACAAAGCATTTCTGATTAAAACCACAATGTCTGTTGTGCCAACGGAATTTGATTAAACAAAGACACAACGATAAAGACACTAGTAGTCTTGTGTAGAGAGAGTTATCAAAATGCATTTTACACTGAATTGAACTGCCTTTACCTTATTTTAGCCAAATGACATCAGAACAGTGGCAAACTGTTAGGCTAATTGTATATCCCATATCTCCTCGACAGACCATCAAAACCCTCATATGTTTGTCATGTGATTTCCTCTGCTTTCTTGCAGTTGCTTTCAAGATCTCCTGTTCCATTTAATCTGTGTGGCTTTAGCCTAGTAATACACACCTGCATGCAAACTCTGCTCTTTGCTTCCTTGGAACGTTTGCTGTTTGTGTCCTGGCTTGACTAAGGCAATTTAAGTTTGAATAAAGTACATCTATCAGTTAATGGATATGTACATGTTCGGGGAATGGCAGTTTAGCTGTTTAATCATTTTTTAAAGTATTTGTCCAACTATTAAATGTTCAGGGGGCTGTGGTGATTCTGTGGATAATATTCTGGAGCAGAAAAGATGAAGCAGAACTCAAACTCTGTCTCTGCCAAACTACCCCTTTTAACCCATTAAGGATTGTATGCACATAACTAAAATGATTTTGACACACAATTCCTCTCATGCTGACACTTAAACTAACACATACATATCAAACCAGCCTTATTTATATAAAGTCAGTGACTTTTATAGTTCAATTTGTCTGCTCTAGGCTGTTTCTTTCACATTGGGCGTCCATTTAAATATCTGGGACAAATGTCCCTTGGTCCTCAAAGTTAAACTTATAAGTGTATAGAAAGAACTAGCAAACTGCATTTATGTACATTTTAGAGGCATATTGTCATTTCAGTCATTTGCTTTGTTGTAAAAAGTAGATGAGCTTTAACACGCTTTGTCCTGAAATTTAGATTTTTTTTAAGCACCTACAGTTGCACTCATTGGTATATCATCCATAAGAGAGGCTATTGTAATAGACATTTGTTTGTTTTTTTAATAACTGGTGGGTAGAAACAAGGACCTGTGTATGGAGTTATTTCCCCCCAACCACAGTCCAAAGATGTTTTTTATTGTTTATGCTAAATTGGCCTAGCCAGAGTGTAGATATATGACAAATCCTAATGTAACCATGTGTATCTGTTGCCATCTGATGGCCATTTATGCTTATAAATCCAAATTAACAAAATCTTTTTCACTCCTGGACATTTTTTTCTAATCTCCAACGACCCACAAGAGTAGTAATACATTACACAAAATATAATTCATGTATGAAAGGAGTGAAAACTTACTGGGAACACTTTCTTTTCCCTAGTCAAACCAAATACTGTAAAAATGGATTTTTTATATAAAATGTCCTTGTTTCTAATGAGACATTTGTCCGATGGGAGAAAATGTATGTGGAAATTTATAAGGTTTAAGATGGACAGTAATCTGGAGAACACCAGACAGATTGAGGACGTCATCACTTTATTTGACACCACCCTGCTTTCTTGACGTCAGAAGCGCGGGAAAAATAGCAGGAAGTGACCTATCCGTCTAAGTAGGGTACTGCATGATGGCTACGTCTTCAGTGTCAAAGGTAAATCGAGCTTTTTGCGTTTAGTTACTGAATTACATACCTGTTACATTTTCAGAACTGAATGGGCTCTCCAAGGTAAGGCCAACTGTGTGTATAAAGTATGTTAGCGTGCAAGACAACGTTCTTAAGTTCTTTTCAGTTTTAAGAGAATTGTGTACTAATCTAAAAGTTTACGTTAAAGTAGAACACGCAGTAAACGCTATTGCTCCGTTTAGAGTTGGAGACAGAATAAACCAGTAATAATGTCCTTGTGAAAATAAATGCTGGTTATTACCGTAATTATCGATTACCAACTGTTACTCGGTTGTTTTGGCCAAAGTTGCTATGACCAAAATCATTGATGATGCATAATATACTATCTGTAACAATTCAGTTATACTCGAGCTCGTCTAATAAGTATTTACTAAAAGTCTTTACACAATTTCACAGTAGCTTTACTCTGAATTGTACACAGGATATTTTATTCAGCTGCTCGTTAACATTAATATCTAATCAGCCAATCACGTGGCAGCAACTCGGTGCGTTTAAGCACATAGCCATGGTCAAGACGTTAAGTTTAAATTGAGCATCAGGAGGGGAGAATAATACAGGTAATTTAAGTGATTTTAAATATGACGTGGCTGTTTGTGTTAGACAGGCTGGTGTCTGGCAGAGTATTTCATTATTTCATAGTATTGCTGATCTACTGAGATTTTTACAGACAGTGGTCTCTAGGATTTACTTGCACTACATGGAAATGGCTTGTTGTTGCCAGAGGAGAATGGCCATACTGGTTGGGATGGATGGAAATGCAACAGTAACTCAAACACTTGTTACAATTAAGGTTTCCAGAAGAGCGTATCTGAATACACATGCCAACCTGTGAAGCAAATGTGCTACAGCAGCAGGAGACCACACTGGACACCACATCTGCCAGCTAAGAACAGAAAACTGAGGCTCTAATTAAAGGCCACACCAGTGGATCTGATCCGCATGTCAGACCTGACACAGATTACCCTTCCTGCTGCAACTATCCCATTTTTATCCTAACTTTGGTCTCACAGTGGGACATTTTTACAGCCCCAAATTAACCAGAAAACTTGTTGTACTAAAGTTTTACCAATGCTAAAGAGGTTTTATATTTCTCCATTTAAATTAGCCCACTGCTCTATGTATAATTGTGCACAATAAAATTAGTTCTATTCCCATTGAACTAGTAAGTATCAAGACATTATTTCTGTAAAATGTAATAATTTAACTCCTACATGCCTGCACAAAACATCAGTGATAGGATGCCAACTTTTTAATGTGTTTAAGGTTGATATGAGCTGATATGAGTGAGTAAACCTTTTTCACGATACAGTTGGGTCAGACTTTGAGTAAATACTTTACAGGTAGAGCAATTTAAAATATTGGTTATTAGGAATGACATGAACATGGTTGGTAACAATCATATATTCTATGGAGTTTAAACAATACTCAGTTGTTATTAAGGGTCCAAAGAGTGCCAAGAAAATATTCCCACACCCTTACATCACCACCAACCTGAACTGTTGGTTCAATGCAAGATGGCGCCATCCTTTCATGTTGTTTATGCCAATTTCTGAGCCGACCATCCAAATGTCACAGCAGAAGCCAAGACTCTCCAGACTAGGGAGTGTTTTTCCCAATTTTATGTTTAATTTTGTTGAGCACATGGGAATTGTAGCCTCAGTTGCCTTTTCTCAGTGGACACGAGTTTGGTTTTCTGTTCTTGTGGCCTATTTGCTTCAAGGTTCGACATGTGCATTCACAGATGTTTTATTAAATACGTATCTTGTAGCGAGTTGTAATCGATGTTACTGTTGCCTTTTCATCAGCCCTTACCAGTCTGTCCGTTCTCCTCTGTCCCCTGGCATCAACAAGGCGTTTTAGCCCAGTGAACTGCTGCTCACTGATTTTTTTTTTTCTTCTTCTATTTTTTGACTGTTCTCTATAAACTCTGAAGGAAGCTGTTAAATTCCTAGTAGTTCAGAACTGTCTAATATACTCAGATCGTTCCATCTAACATGTGTTTCATGGATGTTGTTAGTAGATGACTTCAGCTATTTAATATGTGGCGGGTAGCAAAAACCACAGGGAATCCCAACAGTAACATTTTGATTTAAAAAATAATTCTATAAAAACAATAATAGATTTTAATGTAGGGCAGGGGTCAATCACGATGTCTGGAACAACTGGAAATGTGAGCCTCACTTGGGGTTAAAATGACTAAATATTAAGGAATGTGTTAGGTTAGTGAGACAAGCCTATTAATAAATGGATAAAACTATTGCTCTGAGCTTCACCTTTTATTTATATCAAAATACAAATTGTCAGTGCTTTCCTGCATCTATCAAGAACCAGCCAACCAAGAAAGGAAGCTTTTAGCAGTTTATGATTCAAGACTTTTTTTTTCCATCCATAGCAATTGATAAATACTTTAATCATTTAGACGGCAAGCTCTTTCCCTTTCAGTAAGTAATCTATACGTACTATGATGGGATGTACTGAGCTGGTTTATTCAATGTCTGTGTTTTATTTTTATGGTAAGCTTTTGCTGTTTTTTACGTTTAGGAATGACATAGACATACATGGTGGTACAGTGGTTAGCACTGCTCCCTCATTGCTCCCAAACCCTAGGCTCTGCCTGTGTGAAGTCTTGAGATTTTCCCTGTGTCTGTGTGGGTTTTCTCTGGGTACTCTGGTCTCCTCCCACATTTTTGAGATGTGCATTAGGTTAATCAGTGTTTTCAAAGTGCCCTTAGAGTATTTACTTGAAATCTTCTTTGTATTAATGTTTAGGGATGCTTTGTCTTCAAGCCAAGCGTTAAGAAGAGGAAGCGAGTGGGTGCAGGTAGGCAGAAATCAATCAGCTATAATTATATTGTGTTCGTAACAGCCCTTAGCGTGTAAACCCATGTCATGTTCTTGGAATTAATTCAGAAGATTATTTTGCCGATGGAAGTGAGGACTGTGGGCATGGCAAAGAACGCTACCATATTTGTCAAATACTTTGGGAGAAGATCGAAATGGACACAGAGGTATGTGGCAGTTTTATATGATACACAGAAGGTGAAACTTTTTAGTTAATGCAGTGCACCCATTTAGCACCTTCAACACATTAACTTTGCACTCTTATTGTTTACCTCACACAGATATTGCAAGATGAGCTAAATAAGAAAATATTGGATAGCCTCTTGGAATTCATCAAGAAATGTACCTCAAGCTTTCAATCCACAGCTGGTGACTGGACATCGCTCATGAGAGCTAGTGAAATACCTGCTGCTGCCCTGGTGCTTGGTATGTATGCAGAACTGTATTGTTGTTCCATTATATTAGTACTGTAACCGTCTTTAAAACCTCTGTAGTTGCAGTAAAAGGTTAACCCCATGACCAACGTTTCTGCATTTGTTTCTCATAAAATGTGACCTGTTCTTCATCCATATCTTAGTAAACAGAGACTTGCTAAACTGAAACATACAGTTTTACTATTCTTGTAGTCAAGGAATACATTGTCTATTTATTTATTCTCAGAGCAGGGAAAAAGTGCAAAAAAGTTCTCAAAAACACAGACTAGACCTCTAAGATTAAACGCATTCCCAAAAAGCATTTTATTAAAATCTAAATCCATCCTATAGTTTGAGACCCTGGGCCCCAGGAACTGCTGTTTTATGGTGGCATACCACCAAATGACAATCAGGTGATTTCACTGTCAGAGAAATGTAAACTGTATGTCGTAATAAAATAACGTTTTGCAAGAGTTGTTTTGTGCTCGCATCATTTTAATCGTTTCTCGTTCACGTAGTCGGGATCGCTGTCTTTTTCTCCTTTTGTCATTTCTATGAATTCCACTATTTGTAAATTTATCATATAGCTTAAGTCTTGGTTTATGCAAATAGTGATGACGACCAATAGGTAAGCACTCTCCAGCACCAAACAGGAAGCTGCAAAGTGAATTGTAATACCCTGTTTAAAATGATTAAATGTGACGTTTCCATTATTTGCACTTAAATATTACAGTATATAAGAATCTACATTGTTTATTTTACAACCTGTTTGGCTGACAGTGCTTTATAAAAATTTTTAATTGTGTGTTTTCCAAAAATGTGAAAAGTAACATTTTGCAGTGGATGTACCCTTTTTTTAAATACTTCTCACTGTACCGAACTGAGGTCGAATTTAATTTGTACTACACTTTACAGTTACCATTGTGCAGTTTTAAATGCAGGTATAGTTTATCATACTAATGCACATATTATATGTGGCTTTTCCTTCATGGAGATTTTGCCTTTAGATATAATCGGGAAACGGGAAATAATCTCAAAAGGAGTATCAAAGTACAGTGTTCCCTCGTTTATCGCAGGGGTTACGTTTCAGGGCCACCCGCGATAAACAAAAATTTGCGAAGTAGGGACGCTGTATTTATTTAAGTATTTATGCACTATTTTAGCGGTAGAACTTGCAAACCGTTTGGGTGGCACCTTAGGGTGTGAATTAATCAGTCTATAAGGAAACTTTCACAAACAGCGAACACAACACCGCAGACAAAAACCGTGAGGTGGCAAGGGGAACACTGTATACTTTGATACTCAGAAGTATTACTTTTCAGGTTATGGATTATTATACGTATAGTATTCTTTGCAAAGTCATAATTGTGTCCTGGGTGAAGATCAGACCACATTTATGTGTAATGTAGAAATCCATGCAAGGTCCTTCTTAAACGAGTACAAGCTAATGAAAGCACCTAATTTTCCACTGAGCTTTATTTTTTAACTTCTAGGGGTGAATGTCCCAGATCATGACATGACATTTCAGAGCCTTTCAGACCTCTTGCATGAGTCTGTAACACCTTTTGCAGTCTCTGTACAGGCCAAAGAATGCACAGGTGGGTACTTTCTCTGTTACAGCTTTTAGACTGTTTTTCCCTTTTATATCGACTTTGGTAAAAGTTATTTGTATACATCTGATTATTTAAATTTTCATGCAGCCCTCAAGAACTTGATGCAGAGAGTATTAGAAAGACTGATGGGGGTTGGAGTGTCAGTGGAAGAAGATGAGGATGAACCCAATATATCTTTAAAACAGAAAACGATATCATGCTCAATCAATGCACTTTGTCAGTGGTACAAGACTGTTACGAAGGTCAGAAGACATTACGGTCATTTATAATTAAATTTATTTTCTGTGTGTGTCTAAATGCCATGCAGAATGGGAATTGAATCCTGATCCTTTTGAGTTCATTAAATTAGAACCTGCTGCTTTGCAGAAACACAACCTGAAGTCTCCAGGGAAGAACGGCAACTCGGTGAATGAGTTCTCTCCAAGTCCACCGGTTGTGGTGATCTTTAAAGATTTTGAAGCTTTCAATCCTCACGTTCTACAGGATTTTATTCTTATTTGCAGGTGAATGCATTTTTACTCATAGGAGAGTACAAGGCATAAATCGGTTATGTAGCTCACTAGGCAAGTATTTAACAGTAACTTGGAAGGTACACTCTTACAAGGTACAGTCCAAGCAATTTAGGGCTCAAAGGCCAAAACTCTGACGTGCTAATGCTGAGACGTTCTGGTCAGTTATTCAGCAACTTTACCACTGTCCATTAGTAATAAACATAGAAATGTTTCCTCTCTTCTGTTTTAGTTGATAATGCCTTAATTTAATTAGACACCCCACCATCAATGCACACACAAGCTATGCAAATGTCTCACTTCATCATTGCATGATTAATTCTGATAATAATACACGTGCTCAAACAACGTGTGTGAGTGTGTGAGAGAGTGTGTGAGAGAGAGAGAGTGTGTGTGTGTGAGAGAGTGAGAGAGTGTGTGTGAGAGCTATTTTTGTTACGCAGAATGCGGTGCAGATGTTAACCAGCATGTACCTGTATGAATATTGATCTATGATTAAACACACTAGGTGTTGTAGTTAATGACCAGTGGTGATGTTAATGTTTGATTTGATTTGAATTCTAGTGTATTTGCCTGTACTGTCAAACTTTCCATGCTCTGCGCCATTTGCATTTTATGTTCTGTGCTGCTGATCGAATTCCAAACTAGCTAGCCATGACAGGTCAATTGTATTGTTTGTAATGCATTGTTTTGCTTAGCGAAGTAATTAATACATATTTGAAACAGTCGCTACATCCAGGAGCTTCCACTGATTTTCGTATTTGGCATCGCCACCTCTCCCAGCACCATCCAGAACATGCTGCCACACTCTGTGTCCTCTCTGCTCTGCATAGAGCTTTTTCAGTCACTCTCCTGTACCCAGCATCTTGCTACTGTCATTGACAAGGTATTCATGGCTTCTGTTTAATTAAGTATTAATCTGATTTAATGTAGTATTCATTCGTTGTTTCTGTTTTCCAGCTGATTGTTACCCCAGAGTTTCCCTTTAAGCTCAGTAGTAAGGTTTTACAAGTGCTGGTGAGCATCTTCCTGTACCATGACTTCTCTGTGTGCAACTTTATTAAAGGCCTGCAGGTGAGCAGACAACATAATCTAATAATGCTCAGTAAAGGTGCACCCAAACCCTGCTATCTATGTACTTTCTATTTTAGCTGTATAGGTTTGGTCAGTTCTAGTCAGCCCGTGCACAATTAGGATTGCTTTGAGGATTGGTTTTTATGGAACCATCTTCCAAATATACTGCTCACAGAAATTGGGGGATCTTTAAAAATGAAACATCCCCCAATTTTTGTGAGAAGTGTATTAACATCATAAGATCCAGAGCCTATGCTGGAATTTACAGGGCACAGGAAAATGCATCTTCTACGGGTTGCCAGCTCCTCACGTAGGGCTTGGAAGGGATCACTATATTGCAATGCCGGGTAAGCTTCCCATCTGGCCTTACCTCCCGCAGACACTAAATCATATCAGTGTGATGCCTGAACCAGTCAGAAGGCACTACTGGGACTCAGACTTGGGTCACTGTGATAAGGAGGCTAGCAAATTGTGGCAGTGCTACTCCAGCTTCTACATATAATTACTAAACTCTAGAACTAATTATGCATCTTATTTGAGGACAATATTTAAAATGCATCATGGGATACCCTTGTCTCTTATTTGAGAAGTTCAAAATACTTTTTCACTTTGAAATAATTTTGTGCTTTGAAAGTGTCTTCGTGCTGGATTGGGCATCACATGCACACAATTAAATCAGGGGATCTGCCTTTTGAAAGGAAATGTATTTTATATTCTAGAAAAAAGGTCACACTCGTTGTTTTTGGATAGAAATGCTCAATCTGGGAAATGCTTAAATCTGGGTCAATGGCTGCAGTGAATGTGATACAATAGCCCCATCTAGTGGTAGTTTTGCTGTACACTGTAGGGTGGAGTTTGAGTATAATTTCTAAACTATATTGTCTGTACATGTTACCTTGGTTACAAATGTTTTTTTTCCCCTGTACAGTTGGCCCTGCTGGAGCACTTCCATTCACAGCCTCTAAGTGTACTGTGTTGTAAGAAACAGGAGGCTTTGCAGTATGCCAAGAACTTAACCCATCAGGATGTCGAAATTATCCGACAGCTGCCGTCCTTTATGAGGTGAAATTCAAATGGAAACACAATTGTCGTGATTGCAAAGTCTTAAAGCTGTGGTCATTGACTGTCCATGTGTGCTGTTTGCATTTATGAGCATACCTAATATAATTACCTTAGTAACATAAGTGATTATGATGGATAGGTACAATTTCACATAGTGATATATGTAAGTGATTACAATATTCGAGCAACATTTATTGGTGAAAACGGTACTTTAAAGAGGCTTTGGTACCCTTTTGGGCCGCCTCTAGCCTGGATATAAAATGACATCTTGTTAAGCATTGAGACATAAAGGTTCTCTATGGTATACTGCAACACATTTGCCCACAGATGTTGCAGCTTGGCCTGTAGATCCTGCTCTCTTGTAGGTTGCCAAAACTGGCGTCCCAGCTTGTTCCATAAATGCTTGTTTGGTGATTAATCTGGCGACCGCCTGTTGCCGACAGCGAAAATCTTCCATACATGTTCTTATGCGGTCATGTCTGGCTCCATCAGACTAAAACATCACAAACTGAAGGGCATTAGCAGCTTCCTTCCTTAACATAGAAGCCCAAAAGTGAATTACTGCGAGTTTTGAGAAGTAGAGTAATATGAAGTGTGTGACTGGTACATACTTTCGTAAAGTATTTTAACAAGTTTTAACCGAGATTTGTCCTGGTTTGGGCCATGGTGAAGTATATTTCTGTAACAGCATCCACATCCCATTTTAACCCTGCTTATCCTGCTCTGGGTCTGCATCATACCTGGAATAGACAGGGTAGATCAGTAGACCACCACAGAAATATGGGCTTTCTAGCATCTTTTTGAATGTGTACGTTTTTAATAATTTACTGCTAAAAATGTCATTGTATTACACTGCTCGCAAAAATTATGGGATACCCCAAATGAATGATCCCATAATTAAATAACCTGCAAGTCCCAATTCTGCAAAAGCTCTCTCTGTGCAAGCAAGGCCTTTATATTCTGCTCACAAAAATGGGGGACACTATAAAATGAAATATCCCATAATGAAATATCCCCTCATTTTTGTGACAAGTGTATTTACATGGTCATTTAGCCGATGCGTAATGCACAACGCATGCAGTAGACTTTTCACAGTTAACATTATGAACCTGCGTCAAAATGAGAGCCATGTGAGCCAAAGAATTTGGAGTTAATTCGTACATACGGGTGTAATCCTGAGTAAATGTTTATGTCAAAAGTCAGTTAGATATAAAGGGCAAGTATTTGTGATGTACCACCAAACAGGACAAAATAAATACTGGAATTTGATTTTGTTCTGTCCCAGACCAGCCCAGTCCATTACTTTGTTAGTGAATGATGTGCCTGTACCTGACTATATTATTATTATTATTATTACTGTTTTATTTCAGATATGTGGAAGTACAAGAACCACAGGAACAGGTACAGCTTCTCACCAGTGATGAACATGTTAAGGTAACGTGTTAACAGTTGCATACCTTATTCACCTGGTACTCATATAGTACTATGTATATCCGATTACTCTATATTTAACATCTCTGCTTTAAAATCTCAATATTAAGTTAAATATTTAACTTTGTTAGTAAGCATGCTCTATAACATGAATAGGTGATATGCCAGAAGTTACTAAAGAGCCTTGGAAAATATCACAAGAACTACTATCCCATTCTGCGCTGTCTGCACATTCTGACCTCATCCCTGCCAAAGTGTCCATTGGGGAAACAAGTAAGATCGAAGGCCTTTAATTAGATATTTAATGTACATCCTTCTAAATTCAGAACTGCTTGTATGTATGGTCATTTTATTAAAGTAAAGTTGATATAAATGTATTTTAGATACGGGAGCTGCATATATCCTGCCTAGAGAAAAACATATGGGAGACAAATGAATATGAATTGGCTATGCAGCTCTTGAGGTAGATTTGTGTATTTAGTGTGTGTGTGTGTGTATTTTTACTCTTTAAAACATTCATTTAAATGTCAATCAATATTTATAATATATCTAATTTATTAATATCATTAATGTCTCTCAATTTATTAATATACTAGAAATTAATACCTAATTTCTAATATAGAATATTTCTTGAAAATAACATAAATGACTTACTTAACCATATATCTTTGAAGAAAAAAGTATTATACATAATTTAACAAATTATGAGCATGCCAACATTATACAATATATACCAACAATATGGCCATACAATGTTGAGGTGGCAATATATCATAATAATCAATAATAATATTCAAATCTTGAATCTTTGGGTTTTCTATCAAATTATTATATATTATTATATTATATATATAATATTATATTATAATTATATAGTTACTGGAGGGACCTGAGTAACAGTCACAGAGTGTCCTAGATACAGTGTGCACAGTGGAGATGCTTTCTATTCATTATGAAAAGAAATTAAAAAAGGAAGGTCTTTTATTGTAAGAAAATCAACTTAGAAACTCAGTAATGAAAATTCTATTTGAATTGAATCAAACTGTAAGAAAAGTGTGTATATACAGCCCACAATCCATAATAAAATATCCCCTAATTTTGGTGAGCAGTGCATTATAGTTACACTTTAGACCGTTAGCTTTGTGATGGACTGGAGTCTCTTATAACCCAGCACCTTGTGCTCTCTATGTATACTTGGTAACACTGACATGGAATATGTGGGTTTAAAATGTAAAGGGGATAAAAAAAAGCTAAAGTTCCATAATTAATGTTGATTGTTTGTTAAATGGTGGTGTTTAAAGTGCATACTTTCATTGTCACACCATCATAGGTTGCTGGCAAAAGAGGAGCTTGTTACAACACTAAGAAAGTGTGCTGATATTCTCAAAGCAGGCAGTACGAAAAAAATGAGAGCTGCATTACAGTTACTGGAAGAGCACCTTGTCAAATTTGAGCAGCTGGACAGTAAGTTATTGTTCTTGTTGCTGATCATTTTTGGCTTCCTTCATTATATTGGATAGAAAATGTCTTCTTACCAATTAAATTCGAAAGTGACTTGGTTGGAAAAGAGTGGTGGTTGGGCAGTGTTAGTAGCTTGCAAATAAGTGTTAAGCCAGCTGGTGAGAGAAATGAATTCTATTATAAATATATAGTTCCAATAAATAATGGGAAATGTGGATATGTACTGTGGTATTTTCTTTAGTAAAGAATTGCTTTGCAGTGGCAGTTCATTAGCTCATTACTGCATGTGACTTCAGACCACTGTGATCCAGAGTAAAATGGGTGTTTGTTAAACTTGTAATGAAACACCATGTTCTCTGTTAGACATATCTGTAGAGAATATTGATGGTGAGGAAGTCACTTCACCAGGAAAGGATCTCCAGAAGAAAACTGATCTATTCCAGTTACAAAAGGTAGGCGATTTTCTGATTCAACTGGAATGTCCTATTATTCTGGGACAGTTGTGCTCCTTGTACTCTTATCAGGGCTAATTAATCATGTTTTATTTTCCCCTAGACACTCTTGGAGATGAAAGGGTCCAGAAGATCGAAGAAAATGAGTCCATTTGAGGTTCTGAGGAATGAGACACTCGATGCTATTGATGGTCTTGTGAGGTTAGTGAGCAATATTCTTTCATACAGTCATAAAAGGTCTCAGAAATGGTCTTGATGATGAGATGTGTGCTATTCACTCTGCAAGCTGAATGTGCTCTGTGTTCTGAATAATGGTCAGAACAGAATGGGCTAATTTTAATTTTTCAGGAAGTCATGATGGTGTTTAAATGAGCAATGGAAATGTACTTCCTATTCGCTCTGATGATAACCATCGGTGCAGGCATGGCATAAAGAATAAAGGAAACTGTCTAGTAAATAATTTGTGCTTTAAGTATGTGAGTACAAATAAAAACAGTAAAATTACCTCTGAGGTCTTAGTTTCTTCAGTAATTGATCTTATTATTAATGATTGTATTAATTTAGTGTTGTTTCTTACCAAAGTGGAAGGTGCAGGTAGAAGCAAAACGGCATTCAAATCTATGTTAGATAAATTACACTGATGCACATCAACGGAAGTGTTCGATTTCCCAGGTTTCTTTGTCATGAGTTTTTAGAGGGTTAATGATTTGGATAATGGGGAGGTGGATTTAAATACTGGGATTTGACTTCCAGGGTTTGAAAGGACTCCTTAGATTTTCAGGTTTTTGGAATGATGTTGTTTGAGATATTTAATATGAACAAAGAATAAAAACGATAATTAACAAATTCAGATTCAATGGAGATGGTTGATATGAAGGGCATTCGGATTATTATGTGTAATTGAGTTTAACCCAGATTTGGTGACCTCTATGGACCATCTTTGTTAGTACAAAAGCATCGGTTATTTGCACCTGGTTTTGATGTTAAACAATGTACGTGGTGTTGGAGTTTTTTTCCCCAAAATGTGCAAAGATTGGCGTGGGTGGGTGGCGGGGGGTGGTTTGAGTTGGGAAGATATCACTGATGCCTGATGCTTAATGTCGAAAAGTGAGTGTTTTAAAGCAAGTGTTTTTTTTTCTCTTCATTGCAATTCCTCTGATGTACAGTAAATACTAATTACAGAGATTACTGAATCCGAACTTAATTACCGCCATTCTTTGCTACTATCAGTGACTTATGGTCTAGCTGCACTTCAGAACCAAGTTAATTTCTATTAGGTTATTTGTTGACACAGAACATTATGGTCATGTTTAGTTTTTTTAACTATTTTAAAATTTTGTTAAAGTACATTTTATTAAAGTTTGTTTAAAATAGTTAAATCTGCAATTTCTGCACTTTTGTTTAATAACTAGATGGCTAATATAAAGTAATTGTGGTATTATATATTTGCCAGGTCACCCACCACAACATCAGTATTTTATACAGTCAAGAAAACTGCACATTATTAAGCATTGTTTATGCTTCAGAAATGGGTTGTGTTCGTTTAATTTAAAAAATAATCCTTCATTTGGACTGCTTTTAATTTTTAGGAGTCACCTGACTCCACCAGAGACTCAGCCGCTCTATGAGGTGTGCTACTACAGTGAGTCTGGCGTTCTGAGACGGCACCTTAATGCCACTCCACGAACCTCCATCCAGACTGCACTTAATCATCCTTTCTACTACTTGCAGGTGACTGCTCTCGCTCTCTCCTTTTACATCAACATCAGTAGTTTTTAGATTATTATAATGAGATCTTGTTTTAAATGTGAACGTTGCAGAATGAAAGCTTGAAAACAGATGCAGGTACAGTTTCCAGTGCTGCTCCAGATATCTGTATCACCTACAAGCTCCACCTGGAATGTGGGAGGCTCATTAACCTGTATGACTGGCTGGAGGTGTGAACGTCTTATATTGAGACATGTAAAATGATGCACAGTTTTGAAACCTGGTTGTACAAACCACATCTTCTGTTGTGTTTTTTTTTAGGCATATGCTACAGTTGCCTCAGCTGCTGAAGGGAAAGATCCTGATTCTGAAGAGTATGGCAAAGTTGATGAGCTTAAGCAGTATCCTTTATTTAAACTTAAATAATTTCTCTGCAATTGTGATCCAACACTATGAGCAATATAAAGCAGTGATTAGTCCCATAATCATATGTATGTTTTGTTTCCATCACTCCAGAAAGAGTCCATCACTGTGGTAGTTTGGCAGAGGTGGGATTTGAACCCTGGACCTTCTGATCCAGAGTCCAGTACCTTAACCGCTAGGCTACCACAGTCCCATATAACCATTACCTTAACCACTTGGCCACCACAGTTTATCAGCATTCTGTTATAAATTGGCATTTAAAAAATATATTTTAAAATTTTGTGAATCCTTACCGAATCATCCATGTATTGGACTGAAAAAAATAGCTTGTATTGTGAGTACAATACAGTACAAGCAAAATTAAAATATGATCACAAAATGAGGTTACATCTACAAAACGGTACATGATAGGACAATGTTTTCAGCCGCCCACAATCCATAAATACGTACCTGAAAGTGTTTAGGAAGCGTAATTTGTTTTGTTCTCTATAATGTGTACTATGAACAGATGTGAAACTGGGAAGGTTGTGGGCTAAAGGTTTCAGCCCAGACTGCCCTTAGCCATGATCCATGAGCAGGTACAGTCTATTAGAAGAGTGGAAGTTTGTAGTTGTTGAACATGTGATTGGATAGTTCAGTAGTAATGGGTAAACATTCAAGGTTATGGGCCAGTCTAAAACACTGTGGAAAAAGCTTAATGTGGCTCACTGTACCAAAACAACGACATCAAAACAGGTTACTCTCAAGCTTTACGAGCATAAAACAAGACAGCAATTGACTGTTTCTGTGTACTACGTGAGTTATGTTTCCTTATAATGGGTTTTTAATGGGAGAAAACGCCATAATACGTGCAATCATGTCATCTATGAGATTTAACCAGGATTTACTGTACAGTTACAGGCAAACCTAATGTTTCTTTAAATTTTGTTAAATGTTCTCCATGTTTTTGAAATGTTTCTTGTTGAGGGCAAGGCAAGGCAAGTTTATTTGTATAGCACCTTTCATACCCGAGGCAATTCAAAGTGCTTTACAGAATAAAAAAAAATAATAATAAAATGAAATTTTAAAATAAAATTAAAACAAAGTTAAAAGTACAATTAAAACACAGTCAAAAACATTAAACAGGAAACAGTTTAAAATATTAAAAGGCAGAATGCAAGTAAAATCAGGTGTCATATGCACAGCTAAACAGAAGAGTTTTTAACCTGGACTTAAACGTTGTTAAAGTAGAGGCCAGTCTAACATTTTCGGGGAGAATATTCCAGATCTTAGCTCCATAAAACTGAAATGCTGCTTCACCGCGTTTAGTCCTGAGTGGATGTTGATTTTTATATTCAGGTGCTTTCTGAATTTAACTGAGTACATTATTCGTTTATTTCAACAGTTGGTTATTGTATGTGTTTAATACAGGTTGTGTCAAAAGTCACAGGACACCCTATTGTTACAGAAACAACAGGGATAATGACGAGTGATGGAGGGGGGGGGCATCCTGAAAGCTGCCTTATTGGATAAAAGGCCAAGTTTTTCCAATGCATAGCTGGTCATGTAGCATATCAAGAAAGACCATGATTGTATTCCGATCTGCACCCAGAAATTCACACAGCACGGTTACGTCCCTCGTAGCCAAATTCAGAGTAACCTTGACTGTGGGCGAGAAACCGTCCGAAGAAGCGCCACCAACGAAGAAACCTCAAATGGTTTTGGCAGCCGTTGGAAAAATCTACGATGCAGCACGGGACCCGTCCTGCGTCTTTTGACTCAGCCTGTATGTTGTTGTCGCATTTTTTTTCTTCAGTTTTTTAAATTTTTGTTTAATGATCATTTTAATGTGGTATTTGTCTCGACTCGGAGATGCTCCGTCTCTTACCTGCTCTCGTAGACGGACCGTGGCTCGCCTTGCGTCTCGATTGGTCACACGGACAGATTTGTATTTTTTTCTTTATTTTCTGCGACTTAATCTATTAAGAGATTAAATATGTGGGCAAAAGCGTCTGCTGTTCGGTCCTGGAACCAATTCCTGCAGATACCAAAGGGCCACCTGTACCAGGATTAGGGCTGTGAATCTTTGGGAATCTCACGATTCGATTCAGAATCGATTCTTGGGGTCACGATTCGATTTTTTTCC
>JAUZSU010116827.1:0-19206 GCA_034780255.1 Parotocinclus maculicauda
AAAAGTATATTAAATTATAGAAAAATTAAGTAAATAACTATTTAAATCAATAACAAATCAATAATAACATTTAAATTAGTAAAATAAATGAACTAAATTATAAAACAAAATAGATTATAAAATGAGTCCTCAGTGGGAAATCCTTGGAGGTAATGTTACCATTCCTTCTCCCGACACTCCCCAAGATGTTTTGGCACCAACGATAACAACTGATAAAGTGTTTCAGTTGTTATTTTGTCCCATTCTTCCTACAAACAAACAGTACGGGGTTGTTGTTACATAATTCATTTCAAAGTTCTTTCAAAGTCACATTCTCTATTGGGGACAGGGCAGATTTTCAGGCAGACCAGTCCAGTACTCGTACTCTCTTCTGCAGTAGCCATACCTTTGTAGTGTGTGCAGCTTGTTTTTTGTTGACTTGTTAAAAATGCATGAACCATGAACCATTGACCCATGAAAATGGAGAATTCCATGAGGGAATGAAGCTATAGACGTGTTTTCTGTCTTCAACTTTAACTGGCGTGCCCTGGTGAGAAGCGCCTGCTTTTGCCAGAGCCCAACACATTTTTATAAAACTAAATGATTACTGATAATTGTTTACATGACCATCTATTAGTACACAGTACATAATATACCTGTAACTAATAATATCTGTCCACTGCTTTATTACACCAAGTGCACTTTTACATGTTACTGCAGCTGAATGTATTAATATCCCGATATTAACACCCGGATCAGCTCAAACATGTAGCTACCAATTACAATGTTCAATTCGCTCAACAATAAAGTTGCTCTTGCTAGGGTCAAATGCCTGAGGAAAAATACCTAATAGACAAAGGTATTAAGACCAAATATATTATTATTTGAACTCATCCTTTAGCCTTGACTATGTGTAACTTCTGATTAAAAAAACCTTTAACTTTAGCCCATGTCTTTCAAATCAAGTACTGTTTCTTGTAGATGTACCAAGCCACTGCTGTTATCACTTGTAGGCATTGTCTGTAAACCGTAGAATTAGTAGTTTTCAAAAATATGGAAATATTGCATCACTGTTACTAAAAAACTCCAACAACCTAATAAACCCTTGGAAAATATAACGGTCATTAGAAAAATTGGGTGGGCAACTGCACTGAACCAGCTTTGGGGGGCTAAGCTTGCAAATGGTTGAGAATCCCTGTTGTAGAAGAACATGACTGGCCTGCAGAGAACCCAGTCTTCAGCAATCAGACACTTTTGGCATGAAATACAAAGGAGATTGTGAGCCAGGTCCTTTTGCCCAACACCAATGTCTTCTGGAAGAATGAGCAAAAATCCCCCCAGACAGTGTCCAAAATCCTTTAAAAAGCCGTCCCAGAAGAGTGGAAGCTGCTGTAGCCACAAAGGGTGGACCAACCCCATATTAATGCCTATGCATTTAGATTGTGATGTCATAACAGCTCCCGAAGATGTAAGTGTATGGTAAGTGTCATTGGTACAGTCGTACCACTGCAAATAAGTAATTTAATATTTAAAGTATAGTAACATTTATTACACTTACACTACTTTCAGGGTAATTCAGTATGATCATCATGAACATGTTCACCCTATAGGGATGGCAAACCATTATAAAAACAACAACTATAGACGAGCAATTTTGCTAAAGCTTCTGGCTTTTATTGTGTCAGCATATTTCTTGACACTACAGTTGGAGTGTTTAAAGCAAGGCATGAAACAAGATAGAACCTTCCCCCCCAAAAAAATCATGAAAGTGCCTTAGAGAAAAAAGGTCAGCTAGTAACAATTAGTGAATTACAACCTAGTACTGAGGCCATAAAACATACCTGACATGTATTTAAAGAAACATTTGAATAGTACTAGCATGAACTCACTTGTTAAAAAAAAAAGCCATTTTATATAATAACTAAAACCCTATTTTATTTTTTATATAATAACTAAAACTTAAATATTTTACATAAAACTTGTAATGATAGGCTATTTGCTGGTAAACTCTATTGCAAGATAAAATACTTAAAAAAAGCAGCAATATAAAGTAAGCTTGCATATTTAGTAAAATTTGCCAGCTTGGTGCTGTTGGACACAATTTAGAGATTTAAAGAATTAATACCTCCATTGACTCGCTTGTCCAAGGAAAGTTAATTTGTTTTTACATTAAATGAGTCATGAATGAAGCTGTTCTGCCCCCAGCACACACACACACACACACACACACACACACACAAAATATGGTTTCGAAATTCAGTTTCCATGGCTGAGAGCAAACCCCATGAAGTCAGTGTGTTCTTGATTACTACAGGTATTAAAATAGGCACAAAAATGTTTGGGAAATTTTGTTTCATGCAGAACACTGGATATGAATTGTGACAGAGGATGGCTGAAATAATTCATACTCTTTCTCAGACAAAACTTTGACAATGCATTTCACTACACAGGAACAGCTCTTGTTTGATTACAGTAGATACACAGGCAGCTATTTAAACATTAAAACGGAGACGGCATTTCAAAGCAAACCATTGTGTGTTGCACATCAGATCTACACTGTTAAATGGCGGTAGCGCTGCTAATTCCAAGCAATTCTTTGTTTACTGTGCTGTAGTGGAAACATACATAAGGTCACTGATTTTTAAATCTTCAACCAACACAGCATTCTGTGATACTGCAAACAGGCTTCAGTATTTTAGCTGTGAGCATTCAAGCAAAACAATGTACCAAAATAATGTGTTTATGCTTATAAACGCTGCAGTCACAAGAAAAGACTTGCTAGATATGGCCTGTAGTGATTTGACACGAACAATGTGATGCGTTAATGCGCATATGTGGTGTCAGACTCGTAGTTCTGCAGAGGCCAATTTTGCAATGTTTAAAACATATACAATATGAAGGATGAGTGTGTACAAACCAAGGCCAATTACATTATTCTTTGTAATACTTAAATGTATTGTATGGCTTTATTAAATTTCAATCTCCCATCGACTTGAGTCAAATGCAAAACTTTCTATTTTAAATGATTTGTAAACATTCTTCTACTTTGTAACTGTATTGCACTTCAAATTGACCAGATCAAGTAAAATTATGAAGTAGGATGATCTTTGTGCTTAATTACTGCCAGATACGGTCACACCGGCCTGTAACATGAGTCCGGCTGCCACATGCGTAGATCCACCAGGATTTGATTGAGCTTCCTCATCCACAGATTTCTCTCTTCTTTAGTGTCAGCACTAAGCCAGTTCCTGTACATAACAAAATGAAATGCATTACAAATTAATTCCATGAATATGACCCCTTTATAATTACACTAACAAAAGAATGGGGAGGAAAAAAAGAGAAGGCTCCAGCCAAGTTAGACCTGCAATGGAGACTAATTATATAACAAACTATAAAAGAGCAAATCTTAGCCTCGAAAGCTTTGGACAAGGGGTTTAAATAGCAGAGGATATGAATGAGAAACTGTAGGGCAGGTGAGAGGAATTAATACACCAGCAGTACAGGTAAGAACAGGAGAAAGTCTGGGACAGAATCCACAATACTGGAAACAAAGATGGCAGGTGGGCCAATCAATAGACTACTAATAAAGTGTCAAATTTTAACAACTTATAATCCATTTATTGGTAATGTAGTTACAATGTAATTCAAATCTGTGGGGGATCAAGTTGTCACGGTTGGGACCTTGTCCAAGGTTTATATCTCACTATTGCTTGGGATTGTACATATCAGTTGTGCAAGTTCCTTTAGACAAATGTAAAACGCTGTTTCCCTTTATGACTAATTAGTTCCATGAATATGACTCCTTTATAATTACACTAACACAAGGTATAGAGTATTTTTCAGCATTTATGCACTACTACAACCTTTGACTAGGATGGAAAAAAGAGAAGGCTCCAGCCAAGTTAGGCCTGCAATGGAGACTAATTATATAGCAAACTATAAAAGGGCAGGTGAGAGGAATCAATACACCAGCAGTACAGGTAAGAACAGGAGAACGTCTGGGACAGAATCCACAACACTGGAAACAGAGGTGGCAGGTGGGCCAATTAAATAGACTAATAGTCAAATAGTCAAATTCTAACAACTTATAACCAATTTATTGGCAATGTAATTACAAAATAATTCACATCTGGGGATCAAGTTGTCACGATTGGGCCCTTGTCCAAAACACATATTTCACAATTGCTTGGGATTGTACATATCAGTTGTGCAAGTTCCTTTAGACAAATGTAAGCCGCTGTTTTCCTTTACAGTCCTGCACTCGTCATCACGACAAAGTTAGGCTTGAGCAGCAGTAGATCAATGCTGGCAAGTGTTAAGTATTACATGTAATTAAAAAAAATAAAAATAAATACCCAAACACCACTACCAGTTTTGGGCAAAAGTTATTTATGTGCATCATTAGTAAGTATATCAATAATTACACTGCTCACAATAATTAGGGAATATTTAATTATATATATATTTATAGATATTTATTTTTAAGTACCTCCTAACGTTTGTGAGCAGTATATATTCTTTCAGAATTGACTATTACATAAACGTGTGAGAGTCTTACTTTGTGACACACATGGTGTTCTTGCACTGGCTGACCAGAGTTTCTTTGTCATCCTCCCTTTGTGGTCTCACTGTGATCAGCTCAAAGGTGTTGGGTCGGGCACAGAACTCACGGTTAGCAGGCTCAACTTTACGACTGGTGCAGCTGGCCAGGTTGATACGACCAATTGGATTCTAGACAGAACAGGTCACGTGTTCTTTTAATTTAAATTTTACCGTGTCAGAAAATGAAGCAGAAATTTGATTTTACTTAGTCTTGTCTACCTTGCGTTTTTCATCATCAGGGTAAGTCCAGTAGGAAATGCAGTACCCAGAGAGGACACACCATCTCCTATGCCAGGCCCCAAATCCACTGACATCTTCAAACATGGTCTGCAAGACAGGAACATCAGTGCAAATGGCTACTAATTGGAGCTCAACATTACTGTGAAATTATATCGGTGAAAAATACTGACCAGGAAGCCCCTCTCCTCCACGCGTGAGTCAACCTCACACTGCATCTTGAGATAAATATGGCCTTCCATAGGGCAAAGAAAGGGTACCTAGACATTTGGAAGCGAATATGAGTTCAAAACATTTTTTAAAGATATAAACATCGCACACCACTATGAAAAAGAATAAGAAAAAAAAATTTGTGGCAAATACAAATAACCCCCGCATAAAAGCAAAGGACACCTGTTGTGTAAAACTGAGTGAAAGAATGTGGGAAAAGCAGAGCGGAGTTAGTAAATGTTTTATTAATTGCAAAAGCAAGAGCTGCTAAAGTAAGCAGGCAAACCCCTACTGAAGGGGCAACAAATTATAACCTTTTTTTGAAACATGTCACTGAGAAGCATGCTTTCAACGCCTTCATATTTCATCTATAAACAAAGAAATAAGTGCATATAAATGAGCTGATTTGTGCAGGTAACAGTACAATATAAGAATCAGGAAGCAGGTGTTAAAAGCACTATTTGGTTAACATGCAAAGGAACAGCATAAAGATTATTTGCCTCCACAAGCCCAACATACATTAATTCTCTTAATACCATGCAGGTAGCTTGGATATTACATTAGACAGGGTATAAAAGAACATCATAATATCTACCTTTTCCAGCTGAAATCTGTTTTTTCCAATAGAGGCCAAAGTTAACTTGTGTGATCCAACAAGGACAAAATTACTGGTGCGCACTGCATTTGGACCACCAGGGCTTGCCATTACTATAAAAGCATAACACATTGTTCAAGGTGCACACAGAGACAATAATGCTAAAGAAAAAATCTTATTTTTAGACAACACTCACCAGGAGTTTGGACACTGCTCTTCTGCTAAAGAGAATGAAAGTAAGTATTTTGCAAAAGAAATGGGTTTTTTTCTCAACAGTGCAGATCCATATAAGAAAAAAACAGACCTTGATGGAACAGCTTTTCTAAATTGGTTGCACACAATTTGAAAATGAACACTAGTAATAAAAATTAAATCTTTGCCACTTATACAAAATATCACATTTGCAACAGGCTTACACCAGAGGGAAAGTGGCAACATGGGTAACTACTATAATGAATGCTGACATTACTTAATGTTAAGTGCTTGGACTTGAGGAGTCCAATGGTGATTAACTCCTAGTGCTTTTCTCTGCACCCAGAGACCCTAAATTCCCTTAAGAATTGGTTTCGTGTCCAGAGCAGGACAGTTGAACTACTATGTAACAGAATGTGGCTATAATAAAATTCAACAGAGAATACATGAGCACAAACCACCTATTTGCTGTGGGTGTAAGCAGTTTTAATTGTGTACATGACTTTTGAAGGGCAGTAACTAAAGTGATTGTTCCTGTGCACACAAGTTACTGATGACAGAAAGTTTCTGGAGCTGGCAAGCTATTTTAATTTCTAATTGCTGGCAGGTACCATAGTGATCTGGAGCAATCGACCGAAGCCATATCCTAATAATATCACGTTTTTCTTCTCAACTATTTTAATAAAAAGGTGTGGCAAGACATTAAGACAGCGGTGGATGGCAAAGGTGCTTTCTGAAAATGTCACCTGCACTCCCAAATAGTACAACTCTGGCAACCCTGCACAATAAACACTGGGAACTCCATTTACAAGATTAGCAGTAACCCTTATCCATAGTGACTTGCAACTGATACGTCTTACAAGGCGCTATCCATGCAATTACAGGTTAAGGGTCTTGCTACAGTGGCAGCTTTCTGGTCAATAGTCCAGTACATTAACCACTGTACTACTTTCACCGCGTCAGTACTGGAAAATGTTTCCTTTCATTATTATGTTTTTAAACAGTCATTACCATGAATACATAACTGCATTTCATAAAATGTAGAAATATAAACTCCAATCCAAGTTTTAGCAAACCATGCTTGTCGGATTCTACAAAGTAAGTTCAATGTTCTGTTTGGATATCAGCTTTTTGTGCACATACACTGCTCACAAAAATTATGGGATATTTCATTTTGAAGTATCCCCTAATTTCTGTGAGCAGTATACTACAATGTAAGTGCTATGATTGCAAATATCACTATACTTACAGAAATGGCAAGGAATCTCTTTGGAGTGATAGCCTAAAAGGACAAAGTAAAGATCTTTATATGAAAAAGATATATACTAAAAACAAAATAGCTTTGTCCTGCAGTATAACGACTAACATTCATTTAAAGATTAAGACTCATATTATACACCATAATCATTTCAGTAAAAAAAAAAAAAAAACCCAGTAAAACCCTGCAACACAGCAGAAAAACCAGCACCTTTGACTTGATGGGTTTCTTTCTTTTATCACCGTACAGCTCACGTTTCTGTACCTGCAGACAAAACATAGGACTGAAAAATCTTTGCCAATATAACTCATGTAATGATCATACAAAGAAATGCATACTTACGAGATAGTAGACCTCAATATCAACCTTAAAGTCACTAGACACATCAGGCCTAAGGTTTAAACAGAGAAATATTTAAATAATTGCAACAAGTTATGAGAATAAGCGTTCACATATCAATTTAAACTCACATAGTAAACTTGGTGGAGAAGGTTAATGCATCACCGCTGATTGCACTGTGGGTGCTGGCTAGAGGAGTAGCAACCGTGTTCTCAGCTCCAGCTCGGATCATCACAAAGAAGTAATGGTTTCCCGATTCTATAGCCAAAAAAATCATAAGTTATTCAAATTAAGACAAAGAATACAGGTATGTGTTGTTCTTACATCTAATCGACGCCCGAGGTCTTAAATTGTACTCAATTATAATATACTGCTCACAAAAAGTAATGAATATTTTAAAATTAAATAACAACAACAACAACTCAGGACATTCTACTACTTATTGGTAACAAGCCATAAATGGTGTTTGAAAGTTTATGTGCCTGTTCTATTGTAAGTAATACTTTTTTTTGTTTATAAATGCCTGTATATTCTCTCTAACTTAAATCTATATAAACGGGTCAATATTTACTCTGTTTCATCTAGTTAATGCATTTTTGGCTTTTATCAAGCAAAAGTATCAGGTCCATTATGTCATCCTCTTCAGCAATATTTTATTCGCAATATACTACATTAATTTTCAGCTCAAAAAATTGATTTTTTTTTAATGGAAAAAAACAAACATTTTAAATTGTGATAAACTACCATCTCCACTACTGTAATATCACAGTTTAGTGTTTAGGGTTCAATTTGTCCACTGAATTATCAATGTGATGTGTATTAAAATGATTCGAATCGTATGTTGTCTTGCACTTCCGTGAAAATACCCTTTACATTACAATAGCCTAAAAAGACTGACTATGGTAATGTGTGGTCAACACCTTGTTTCAAAGAACGTAACATGAGTTAAACAGCGCATATCTTTAGTGAAATTCTATATACTCCCAAGCCAGGGTACTTGCCTTAAATGTGTTACCCTTCAGAATTAAATCATTTAAATCAGCTTCTTGACATAGGTTTTCTATTAATAAACATATTGTTACAGCAACCTTAAGCAAAATACTACATCAAATCCAACTGAAGAGCACATACCAGGTCTGTTAGCTGTTGAACATACAAAGTCAGCCTTGAGTGGTAAACGAAGCTCCTGTAGTGTAATGGATCCTTTTGATGCAGGCAATCCCATGTCCTCCTGTGCTCTACTTGAGCCCTTCTTTTGAGCTGATGGACCATCAGCTTTCAGCCGATCCAGCTCAGCTTTAAGAGCCACCCTCCTCTCAGCTAGAGAAAGAATATCCCTTTCTATATGAATATCCCTTAAAAACTATATGAACAAACAATGCCCAAGACTTTCTGCATTACACTAGTCACTCACTGGCAATAAGAAGCAGCCGTTCAGCTTCAGCCTCCACCTGGGTGCCTTTCCCATGCTCCTCATCTGTGCAGCAGTTCAGTGCCTGACTGGCCTGATGGATCACCGTCTGCTGCAGGTTAATCTCATTGGTCAAAATCTGTGAAAAAAGCTCAACTCTTTAGATAATGGCTGGCAAACTCATTTCTCCTGATGAGCCACTTTACTGAAATCACAGATTGCTTGTGACCAAGCATTTAGCAAAATACATTTAAAAATAAAATAAAGAAAACGTGTATCCAGTTACACAAATATATGCATATACAGCCTACAGATGTAACAACTGGGACCATGAGAAGCAGATGTTCAGTAAGCTGAACTTTACATAAGTTAGTATATGTGATCAAGGATATATTCGGGACTACAGGCTACATTTTACTTTCTTCCTCCTATAAAAATTCATTCCAATTTGGTTATATTCTCAGAGGGTGGTTTGTACGTTTTGCACCCCTGCTTTAGACAAAGGTCTACCTACTAGTACTGAACTAGCAACACATTTACAGATATTAATGTGACATCATAATTTATAAATAAATTAATAAATGACCTGCATCCTTTGTTTAATGCTGATGTGACTGGGGTTACGAGGCTCTTCCATTCTCTTCGACACATCTTCCCTTCTCACAATCACCTGGTTTACTTGTGGTCTCTCAGTTTCCTTCACTCTGGTTGATCTGTATGCATCAATACTGAAATTCAGAGGTACACATTAAAACAAGTACTTACAGCAGCATGGTTAAAATAAACCAAAGTTTTACTGTAAGATTACCTGTATGGAAGTTTCTGATCTTCATCTTTGCTGTCAGAAGTGCCAGCACATGGCATTCGTGCTCTTTGAAATTTAGAGGGCCTGGATACACCCTCGGGAGTTCCACGTTTTTCAATAAATGAGCTGGCTGGGGTGGATGTCTGTTAAAAGCAACAACAACACAAGTTCTGAGGTTTAACATTCTAACACTTTACGATGCATTTTTGTTTATTAAATGTTTGAATCCATCTGAGGGGAAAAAATGCAAGGTGTTTTTTTCACATCGTCCTCAAGAAAAAAAAAAAAGAATAATAAAAATTAAAAAAAAAAAAAAAACACTTCTTTTGGACATGATCAAACTAAAATGCATGTAGATAACAAGAAAATGTTTCCATACAGTCACTGAAGCTTTCACCACCATTCCCCAGGCTTTCAGACAACGGACGTCTCGTCTGCCTGATTTTAACCCATCCAAACAATGCAGATTAAGTTCGGATTAAAACATTTTACGTAGCATCACATTCTGTCAATTTTGGACTCTGTGTGCAGGATTACATTAATAAACACTAATCATTAGTGGATATTTCAATTTGAAGCAATTAAAAAAAAATATGCATTTGATACATTTCATTAAACAAGATCATCAGCAAATCAAATAATGTCAATAAAGTTGATTAAGCAAACGAGATGCAAACTCAATTATACTGATTAAGTAGTTAGTGTTATATTCATGGGGTTGAACAGAAACATGTTAAACTGGACGAGTGTGCCAAACATTGGCTGTTCATTAAGGTGTATGGTCACCCAAAACACACTGACAGTGATGGAGCATGGCCCAAAATCTAACATTTTACAACTTAATCAATAACAATAAATAAATAAATAATAATTAAAAAACCGTAACTTATATGTGAACTAGTGTGCATGTTGCATTTCACAACATAAAAACAACAATGCTGATGAGTCAAAACTGTGATTACGTATCATACACTATGATCAAATGAAGTCTCATTGCACGTGATATGCAAGTTAAGTGTTTTTTAGTCTTGAAAATTCAAGTTTATTTTTTCAAAGGTCTTGACATTTGTAGTGCAATGCTTCATGCGCTAGGTTCCACTGAATTCAGGGCAAAAGGACATGGCTATCCAGGGCTTGTGCAAAAGCACTGTACAAAACCTCACTAGACTTACCATAACTTTTCTTTCAGGGCTCTTGACCACAGCAGCCACAGTCTCTGCTAGTGGGGTGAGGAGAGACATGGAAGAAATGTTCAAAGGATCTTCCTCCTCATCCTCTTCAACATCATGGTCTTCATTCTCATCCAACACTCCATCAAAGAGGTCATTAATGACCTCAGAGTTTATAGAACCGTCAACATTTCTCTCAATCTCAGTCACTTCCTCCAGCACTTCTACAAATAAATTAAGATCAAATTTAAAAAAAAGAAAAAGGAATCAGGTATATTTGCTCATTAAAAGTTGTATGTTTGTGATAATGATGCATAAATCGAAAAGGTTTGTGGTCTTGCCTTTTCCCCTTTGCTCAATCACATACTTCTCCTGCTCGTTTTCTAAGAAAATACATTTGAAAACAATATTTACTAATTCCAAATGATGTATTTGCACCATAACACCATAACGTAGCATGGAGAACTACTAATACAGTTACCCTTTTCTCTTTTCTCTTCTTCTTCTAATAGCTGCCCAACAATCTTCAGTGGGTTTGGTGAGTTCAGGTTTGGCTTTTCTGATTAAGCAAAGAATATGGTTAAAAGCTAATTCGAGAATCAGATTTTCATTAAATCACTGTGCTCATATTAGTAGGAAACAATAATTGTATATACTAACACACACGCACGACAAACAACACTGTCCATTTACGTTACTTCCTTGATAATGTAACTGCACGCACAGCAAGCATGCATGCAATGGGTCTGGGTGATATTGGGGAAACGTTCACATTACAACCACATTTCTCAAATCTGATTTATTTTGCTCAGATCGGATTTGGCTATCTCAATGGTTCACATTTACAAATATGAGTGACCTGACATCATATTTGCAAGACAACTCATTGTACAAAAATGTAATAATCTGGAACTTCAAGCTCACAAGCCACTTTTACGAAGTGCATAATATAACCGTCTTATATTTCAGTTAAAAAAATATATATGCACATCACTATCACATAAAGCAGTGTTTACAGGTTTCTTAAAAGGAACAAGCCAATTTACTGCTTCTAGCTTCTATCATATGGGACAGCACCGGCAGATAATGCTGTTAACGTTAGCTTTTAGCTCCCATCTTTTAGTAGAAGCCTTGGTTATTGGAAATGCAGCTATTATTTTCATTCTGGTTTTTCCCACAATACTCCCATTCTATTGGGTATATATGTGCTTCGACAAACTTTTGGTTGTGACTAACTTTCCATGCAACCTACACTTTATACAAATTTGCTGAATATATGACATTTCAAATCCATACGACTGAGCTGAGACGTCCACTTTCTGTAGTACACACTCACTGCTCTGTGAAATCCTGCTGCCAACCTCCAGCTTGGCCCTTTTTTCCACTTGTTTACCAAGTTAAGATGTGTTTTTCTGTTGTACAGCTTGAATATTTGATCAACATTTATGTACAATTAATTAAGGTATACAAAATAAACATGTAAACTGTTTACACTGTACAAACAAATAAATAAATAAAATCAACTGAGAATCATCCAGCACTAGCGTGGGAAAGCTAGCACGAAAATCTCCTGCACTACTATATTAAGCATAAATAAATAAATAAGGTTTTGAAAATGCCAGAATGAAGTAGGAATTGTTCCATAAGGAAGAACAGAAACAAGGTTCCTGTAATAAGTCTGACAGTATGCATAAAATAATGATCAGTTAAGAAAACTGTGGTCCATTCTTCAGGATTAGAGACCTACCACTTTCATTGAACTTGGGAGTTTCTGAAATTTCCAAGATTGGAATTGTAGGCTTAAGTATAGGAGCAGAATTTTCACCTAGATCGTCCATTGCCTACAAATAATAATAAAAAAATAATATTACAATTATATCATGTATTTATGTTTCTGGGTATTACTTAATTAATTAAAATAAGGCATGTAGATAACGCAGGTAAGAAATCAGATTTCTAAAAACTATTGTATGCTGAACAACCAAGCATTGCTATTAATACTACATCTCCTCATTACATTTAGCTCATACTTAAAGGAAATACATGTAAAATGTACCAACCTTAGATTCTAAGTCAGCCTCTGTAAGATCCTTTTTGCTTTTGGAAGTCGTGTCCTTCTGAAATCGTTTGCGAATCAGTTCCAATTCTGCATCACGCTCCTAATTCAAGAGCATGTGTGAGATGAAGATAGAAACAATATGTAAAAAGATGGGGAGGCAAATTAAGATACAGACCTTTTTCTGCTTTTGAGTAAGGACGGCAGTACTAGAATTTCCCTGTGTGACAGCAAGCCTCTCCTGAAACAATCTTGATTTGTGGGTGGATGATGGTGTGACAGCAGGCCTATTGTCCTGGCCCAGTCCACTAAGAGGTGTCCCCTGATTGCGCTCTTGGCACCTTTCCCCAAACCGCTCCAAAAATGACTTGACGCCTAAGGAAATGCATTTGCTTTTACTTAAAATACAGAATAGTCCCAAAAGACGCATGAACATAGATAGACAGTGAAAGGCTAAAAAGCAGAGCTCTATTATACAACACAAAGTACTCACTGATTAACAAATGAAAACAGAAACAATTAAATAATTACTCACCACCAGCAGAAACTGGAACACTATGCTTCGAGGGAGTTGTATTCTTGGCCACTTTTTCACTGGCATGAGAGGACGGCCCTAAAGTTGAGGGAGGTTTGGGAGGAAAGTTTGATTTTACAGGGCTTGAATTACACATTTTTCCAGGTCCCAACTCTTTACAGGGAGTCTGAATCTTCAGGGAGGTCTGAGAACCCTTTGTTGGCTGAGGAGAAGAGTGTATGCTTTCAGACTTGAGTGGAGTGGAGTGTTGACTGGAGTAGCTCTTGACAGGACTAGACACAAGAGAACAGTCTCCTCTAACCAGTTTTGGCTCTGGAACCTCTGTCTTCTTAGGACTTGGAGGAATCACTCTGGATGATTTGACAGGAGAGTAAACTGGCAGCTATAATAACAAAGCAAATAAGGCACCGTTAATATATCAAAGTAAAATCTAAACAACAGTTTAAAAATATACATATAAACTAGTTGGGATTATTTGTGTGTAACCTACCCGCTGAGAGCTAACAGGCTTAGAAGCAACTGGCTGAACAGAGCTAAGTAGAGGTCGTGGTGTAGCAGCACTTGGTTTCACACTAATGCTTGTGTCCACATGGCCTGGACGAGACACACAAGCTGTGATAGGCTGATCAAGTGCATTGGGTGGCTGCCCAATATCATCTTCCCAGGAGTTGATTGTGGCAGCAAGGTTTGCCAGTCTGCCCTTCCTGCCTAGGGGTGCCTCTGATGTGACAGCTGAATGGGTAGCAAGCTCCATTTTCTGTGATTTGAGAGGAGATGGGGCTTTGCTGTCAGGGACTGGTGCAGAGTTGCCTGTAAACACAGTTAAACACAGACTGAAATGATCTATAAAGACTCAAATATAAGGACCAGTTTCAAAATGTATGTTTATTCTTACATTGATCTGTGTATTGGATTAAAAAGTAGAAATTACTTAGGACCTGTACAGAGACATTTGGTTTTCCAAGGTCCTTGTTTTAGTACCTTATACTTTTATACTCTCCTGATTAATGCAAGTACCACAACAGTAATTAAATCTTAAAATGTGTTCGAAGGATTTGATATGTGCAACCAAATTTCAGGGGTTTTTTTAATTTATTATTTTGATCTTTCCCCAAGTTCTTAAACAAATTCTTAAAATTTTGAAAGCAGTTTTGAAACCCAGTGATAATCTCATATGCTCAAATGCTTTCATCAAAAGCAACAATAACCAATAAGGACTTGTATGTATATTCAATAAGAAAATATGCTAGCCATTGAAATGCTGTTCATATAAAAAAACAGTGAGTGCAGCAAACCTTCTGAGTCCCAGTACTGCCTCTGATCAGCCAGTCTCTGCAGACGGGATCTCATGTTGTTTACAGTTGGAGTGGGTGCAGTGGCATCTTTTACAATTTCCCAGTCTTTCTCTTGAGAAGAAGATTTCATCATGTTGTCTGCGCACCCTGCTGCTGCTGCATGTATGGAAGAAGTCGACTTCTCTGTGTCTGAAATGCCTGAATCACAGCTAGAACGAACAGGCATTCTTTCCACAGTAGTGGAGTGGATGCTGCTTGGTGCAATAGGGGGTTTCTTGTCTGTTTTGGGATCTAAAGCCATGGCATTAACAGGAACTGGTTCCTTGTTCTCTTCTCCAGTCAAATGAGCATTTTCCTCTGAGCAGCGACGCTTGGAGGGAGATGGTTTGGATGATGGAAGACCTGCAAAAAAACATGTACGTGTAACTTTGTTGAAACATCTTGGTAAAAACCTGTGCTTTCAAATTACAATTACCTCCACCACCCGAGTTCTTGACACATTTTGACCAAAAAAATTTGTCTTGATTTAGATTTACAATATCCATTGCAGAGTGAAGATATTCGCTATTTTCATCATGTTTGTCTTCATTTTTACATCTACAGTACTATATTCTTAGTGCAAATAAGAATATGCAAATAAGCCTCTATGGGTTAGCTTAGCATCTCTGTTTCTGTCCAGGCTTCATCAATAAAGCATGTGTCGCTTTTACTTTTCACTATCAATCCATTACTCCACTAAACGTACTAAATTACTAAATAAGATCAACACTTAATTATAAAATAAGCTGAGTTTTATTCCCCCGTCCAAGGCTAAAACATTCACTTACTTATTACAGTCTACACTATGCATGTATGAATTAGACCGTTCTACGAAATGCTTGTTAAAATCATTACATACATTTAGCTTCTTATGGACTTAGTCTGAACATATGACCATCAGGTCGCAGGGAGGACCTGCACAATACAACTCTATTAATGCATTTTACATTGTGGATTTTCTGGGGGTCTGGAACAGATTAACTCAATTTACTGTACATTATTCCTTATAGGAAAAAATCTCAACACTCGTTTTCAGTTCTCGAAACAAACCTTCTGGAACGAATTAATGATGAGAACAGAGTTACCACTGTATAATTCATAAATGCATGCAAAGAAAATTGAGCAACCATAAATGCATTTTGAATTAATATAAACAGACATGCATTTGAACTTTTATGCAAATTATTTTTGTATTTACATGTAAGGTTATACTTTTATCGCCATATCCTTAACCGGTAAAAAGATAGCATTAGTAACAGATTTTAAAAAATCAGATTGCTTGAAGCTGTTGAAAATATTCTTTTCTAAACAAAGCAGTACCTTTTTCAATAGCTGGCTGACCGATGGTGGCATTCGTTTCTGTGAGTGGTTCTCTTGACCTCTTGGCCATTTGTCTGTTGGCTGCTACAGGCCTCTCTGCCATCTTCTTCTGAAGATTCTCTCTCCGAGCTCGAGTACGCTCCAACAGTTTCTGAGTTTAAAAAAAAATAAAATAATGATGCCATTTTATTTTGTCCCGCACACATATCACAAAGGTTATATAGTCACACTGCAATATGGGTTTTACACCAAAACAGTGTGATTTGAATGTTTAGATTTATTTTCAAATGTACTTGTGAAGTAAATATATTGCCACCCTGTAATGGGATATATTTTTGTTTGTGGTATAAGCACAGTGCAGCTCTACTGTAGCACTGTAAGGTGACCATACCCCTTCTCCAAAAGTTAAGACAGTTCCCTGTGGTCTTAATGTAGTGCCCGTGTCATGCTTTGGTTAATAAAAAACAAAACAAAAAAACTTCAGGGATCAAACACTACAGCACCTTTCCACCCTGCCTAAACAGCATTTATTAGAGCGACTGGTTTCCAGTTCTTGTTCTGCTCACCACACCCCATGATTCAGTATCATGACCTTTATATGAATTTGTCAAATGATATGCGATTCATTAATCTGTTGCATTAAGGTAATTTAAACACTGGAGTCATTTATAGAGCTAACTCCTGCTTCTCTGTACACCATGAACCATGAACGTAAAATAACTAGATGTTAGCTCTTAGATTCAACAGATAGCACATAGAAACAGCTGTAGGTTATATGAGTGTGATCACGGCGAATGAAGCTGAGCCAATCCTTGTTGAATCCCATATTTTCAAATTGGGATAGTTCATAAAAATTGACTGGGTTGTCGGAATTCATAGGTTGCAGTAGGCAGACAAGTATTATTTACTTAATCCTAGCCAGGGCAGTGGGAACATTGTTGCCGCGCTGGCAACTCGGGGCACAAGGCAGAAAGAACACTAGACAGCAAGGAAATCCACGCATGCAGGGACACACACTAAGGACACTTTGGAAACAAATAACCTAATGCACATCTTTGGAATGTGGGAGGAATTCACATCGCCTGGAGAAAACCCACATGGGAAAAATCCACACAGCTGTAGCCCGAGGTCAGGATCTAACCAGGGAGTTTAGAGCTGTGAGACGACAGTGCCAACAACTATACCACCCTACCCCCTGCTTTGGTTCTTCCAGTACCAATATTAATCCAATGTTTGTTTTACTGTTGAACAATTAATAACAATCAAATATATGGAAACAATATGTTTAAGGTTTCCAATTAGTTCTAATCCCTCTGACACCAAGGCAGCATTGTGGGTCACAACACCAACATCGTGGATCAGATCAGGACAGGCTTCATTTTAATAGTAAGTGTTGTGTAAGGGGGTTTTTGCTTTATAAATAAAAACAACAACATTTCTCGCCCTCTATCATCAGTTTTTATTGGATGACTAAGATTCCAGTTTCTAACTAACAAGTAAGCAAATACCATTTAATTTATTTAATTTCATGACAATCTGAAACTGTTTTCCCAATTCCTGGGACTAAAACTCTGACTTGATTTTAGATGTGACAGCATATCAGACTTTAGTCTATTAAACATCTTGTCACCCCCTTTTCAAAGTCCTCTAGTGTTGTCTCTAGTTGGCATAAGGTGTTTATACCTTCTTCTGCTCCCTCAGACACACCCACACTTGTCTGCACATGACACCTGACACAAGGTACCCCTGCAACTGGAGCTCAAGGTGTAGACCACTGCCGTAAACGAGTGTCTTCTTTGTAAAGATTTGCTTCTTTTGCAAATCTTCTATTGTAAGGTTAGGGAGTGCAAACACACTTACAGTACCCTCCAGAGCCAAAGTCAGTAAAGCTCTGGTGTAAAGTTTAATATTCTTAATAACTGCTTCAACTCTGTATAGAAGGTATTATGGGTTTCCAAATTTTAATAGATTACACTTAAGTTACACCAAAAGCATTTTTGCAACCTTCTTAACATCATGGGTGCCTGTGGGCCTGACTGAGTGTAGGCTTTTTAGGCAGTTTGGCAGTCTCCCAGGAATGTGTGGAAATTTCAGCTGATGACCGTCACTCGCCCAAATAGAAAAGTGTCACGTGACACCAATACAGCCGTACGTATGGAAAATCTAACCCTAATTCATAGTGTGCTGTTACATACAAGCGCAAAACGTTTCTGAACTCAAATCCGGGACATTTATGTATTTACTTCAACACGGCACTAGTAATAGTTCTCTGACTGGGTAACTTCAAACTGGAGGGATTAGAAGTCGTGAACCACGCCTTATCTAGGCACGGTACATATCAATCCTGCACATTTTCAAATACTGTATTAAGAAAACTCAGGAACTGAGGCTGTATGTCTGCGGTAATTCAACACGAAGCTTGTCTTTCAAACAGCCTCTATTCTCTTTAGTATACTCTCTACATAACAAATTCTGTCGTTTCCTGTTTTGACTGGTATTGTTTTTATAATGAGAGCATATATTCCGCCTTATAAGACTTATACAAGTTAGCCAGCACTATAGTTATATTACAGGACAGTAACTACTTTGTACACACTACCCTAATAATATTAGTTAATAGATAGTCTGTTAATTAATTATGAAACATTGAATATGTAGTAAATTCCACAAGTAGCGTAGGCTATGCTTCACGTTTCATCAACTCAACAAAAGCGAAAACTCGCAACACGCACAAATAATTGTCTCAAAAAAGCATTACCTCCGTAAATGGATCCATTTCGCAGCAATTTTCTACTAAAGTCAAACAAAAGAACTTTGTTACACCCCGGATTATTCCCTTTATAACGCTTTAAAATCGCACTCTTTTCTGCTGCCTGCTCGCCGCACTGCTGCAGTTCAAATTTGAATTTCAGCGCTGCTCCTCTCCAACACTGTCACTAACGGTCACGCAGACGTCATCAACGCCACTAAAGGGTTCTGTTCCAATTCAGACTTATTTGCACTTCCACTACGGTCTATAGTGAGAATATAGTGTTGCACTTCGTGTAAGGGTATCGCGTGGCTCTTGGTGATTGCTACAAACTATTAATTATAATTTAGATTTAATACGTTCGAAACGGTTTTGTACAAAATGACAGTCAATAATACTTATGTGAGCTGCA
>JAUZSU010116838.1:0-19206 GCA_034780255.1 Parotocinclus maculicauda
TCGCACAATAAAGGTTTAATAAACATTTAATATGTTACATAGCACGTCCCGTCTTGTAACATAGGGCATGTTCGTTTTATCGGACCAGCCTGTTATTAGGACCAAAACAATCGCGTCCCGATGTGGTCGGATTAACCGGAATGGACTGTACACGTTTAACCATATAAACAGAAGATCTTTTACAAAATTAAAAGCAACACAGACCAAAAAACACAAAGACAACTGGACTGAGAGCGAAGTCCGGACTTTACTGAGGAGATTAAAAGCCATTGTGTTTCTTCTAAACGAAATTCATGTAGTTTGTTTCAGAATCACACAGCTTTTATGAAACTGCGAAAAAAAAATGAGCAGGAACAGATAGAATAGAACTGTTTGGTACGGACATAACCAATGCCCCCGAACACAGCCAAACTTATAAAGAACTTAGTCCCATCAACAAGAATAACAAAAACCCCATAGAGCCCTGATCCCAATATCTTTCAGTTGGCTTGGGAATAAAGAAAGAGATAGAAGCAAGTGAGACATCCAGATGTCTTCAGAAGAACTGTGGCAGGCTCGAAGAGCTTTGTTAAAACGTACCAGTTGAAAACCCGTAAAAATGGCACGCCAGTGTACTCAAGAGAATGGATGCGGTTTCAAAAGCTATGGGTGGTCACACCAAATATTACTTTGTTTTATGTTTGTTCTGTTTGGATTTCTCACTTATGCAGTAAACTACGCTAATACTTAAGACTTTAAATAAATACACACTATAAATGTTCAGTTCTTAAATCTTTGGTCGTATATTTATTCATTTTCTTCGCATACCTAAAAGCAGACCCGGCCCCATGCTAGCCTATCCCCCAGACAGCTCCCCATCCCTCCTACCTCCCCATTTATTTCCATTCCCCATGCTTTCAAAGTCAGGTGTGCACTATTAGTGAAAGATGAATGACCCCCTCTTTACTCCTCCTCTGACCCATTTACAGTCGAAAGGCAAGCCGCAGTGCTAGTTTTTTTTTCCTCCCAGATCGTCTGGGTCTGTCTAGGTCCCCCCCACAGGAATAAAGTGGGCTCCTGGAGCCATGCATTCACCCCAGTGCTTCATTATGTGCTAGAGGCAGGTGCATAGCTGAACAGAAGCATTATTGCTTTAGGAAGCTGCAATATGAAATCATTCGTTCATAAGAGCGGAAAGACACAGCAGGTGTTCTACACCTGGTTTTTTTCAGTAATGTGAGTCTACCTGGATCTCTCTTGTTCCAGTGAACATCTCCTTTAAGCTGCTGAAGACCTGATGCACCAGATAGTGGGAGGCGTCCCATACATACTCCTGAAATCAGAAATATATTAGCATTAGCGGTGTATTCAAAAATGTATCTCAACAAACAGTGTCACATTTCAGAGGTATTTCATTTTAGATAAACTCTAAATAAGGTAGATAACATTAGATAATATTAGTAACATTAGATAGATAGCGCTAACATTAGAGACATTTATTATTATTATTATTATTATTATCAGACAACATATTTAAAGAGGCACTATTTTAGCATCAAATTAATTTATGTAACCCGTGTGATCGTGTACAAACCTCTATACGGGGGGGATTTTAAACAATAGGGGTGAAACGATACACAAATTTTAGAATACGATACATATTGCTAATTTTGCTCCACGATACAATACATTTTCGATACAACATGGAGAAAGAAAATGATTTTAATTTCTCTTATTTTTTTATGCAGAGGTCAATTTTTGAAAAGGATGACTGGTACCAGAAGTTTTCATAGAAAAAAATCTACAAAAGAACCATACAAGTCTTATTTATACTTGTATGATAACCTGAGTACATAGGGAAACTGAACTTGCTTCAGCCAGTTTAGCTATAATTTGATCTCGTGTTTCCTTATAAAGTGCCACCATTACTTTCTGGATGAAATGAGTGCGAGATGGAATTTTATAACGATGCTCAATTACCCCCAGCAAATTACAGAATCCAGAATTGTCTACAACAGAGTAGGGCTGAAAATCAGAAAATTCATAAACTTCCCTACGGTGTGAGTAATTTGCTTTGCCCGTTCACTATCGGCACTTATCGGCTGCTAAAATGCTGTGACTCGTGTTTTCTCTTTGCTCCGGTAAGTGACACGTTTGAATGGCGTCTCTGCAAATGAGTTTGCATTTTGGAAGCATTAGCCCCGATGTTTGATACTCACGTTGAGCAAAGTTTACACACAGTTACCATTTTGTCCACCATTCTTTGCCCGTCATTGTTGTAACTGACTGAGAAACCAAAATATTCCCACACAGGAGGTACGAGGGTAATTTTGGTTGTTCCAGCTCGGTCTTGCTCTCTCCGCTAGCCATTTCACAGTCAGCCAATCGTCCAGCAGGCTAACCAAAACAATAACATGACGTTTTTTCCCCCAGTAGCTCGAAACACTGCTCGGGCGTCGTCATAGTAACACACCTGTTATAAACCGTGTCACTAGATGTTGTATGAAACTACAGTACACCTCAGAACTCTCTTCTGCTCTGCTGATGGCTACAACTCTGTAGCGTGGGTTGAGAAATGGAGAAGCAAATAATAAAACGAATCTTAATGTATTCGATTCACATATTGTATGGTATCAAAAAAAAAAGAATATTACTATGTCTATCGTGACACATCTACTAACTAGTCGAGTGACCAGACCTCTGACATTAATAAGGAATTTTTGCTCTGTGGACTGCACAGGCCATCAAAGAATAAGATGTTTTGTAAGTGTAAAACTTGCTCTGTTTGTTTTGTCATGTTTATTATTTTGCCAGGGTTTGACTGAACCCACTTTGCATTGTAACAGCTTGAAGATCTGTCAGTGGATAATTGATAAATTATTAACACCATGACTAAGCTTTAATGGCAGGATGCACACTGACACATTGTACAGACTTCCCAAGATGGCATATGAATAAGAATTCAAAAACGTACCCTTTGCTGTATGGTTTCAGCTGTTTTATACATACTCGAATGCATCCTGCAAAAACTAATACCCTGTAAAATGCATCCATGAAACTAAACAAGAGACAGCAATATTGGCAAACAGCTTTACAATTTTAGAGTATGTTAAGGCCAGTAACAAATTGAGCAAACCTAGGGCTACAGTGGCAAAAAAAACTGTAAAAGTTATAAACAATAAACCTTGGGAGGACCAAGACTCAAAAGAAAACCAACCTCCTTGATTGGCTAAGATAATATATGTGAAATTTATCCGGTCAAATAAGTCTGTAGTAATAGTAAAAAAAAAAAAAGATCTTATTCTGAGGAATTTGGAGGCCAGGTCAACACCTTGGAGTATTTGTTTGTAATAGTGTTACGGTAGCCCATATGGTAGTACTTGTTACATTTATTCTCTGTCTTGTTTCCAAAATTAAACTGTTTGCATTGTGTGCACTACATGCAATTGAGTTATGTATGGTTCAGTGTACAGTAATTCAGAGGTTTGAAAAATGTGTAATGCACATCTAAACGCTAGGGAAACAGAGAAACGATTTGTTTTAATAAAATCTGTTTATTTTGCTTGGTTACAGGCCCCTTTACAGATGTGGTGACCACTAACCTTAAACTCAGAAACCCCTCAGACAGAAAAGTATGCTTCAAAGTGAAGACAACTGCACCACGTCGCTACTGTGTGCGACCTAACAGTGGCTCCATCGATCCTGGTGCATCAGTTATTATCTCTGGTGAGACAATTGCAAATGGCATTCATCAGTCGTTAAATTTTAAAGTACCGTAAAGAGGATACATTTGAGCTTATGTATCAAAGTTGCTCAGTGTCAGTGTCCAATTTATAAAACATACAGTATAAAACTTTGTAACTGTTGATTTGAGTGCTGCTAATATTCAGCAATAAACAAGAATACATGTGTAAATTTATTTATGTTCATGTTCCATTAGCCATGTGTTAGTTTAGTTATTTATTACAGAAAAACAACCAAATTTGCCATCACAATTATATCTTTAAAACTGAAATGGCCTAATAAGTTTAGGCCTTCCTGAAATAAATGTTGCCACTTTTTAAACACCTAGACTAACGTAAGAGAAAACCAGTTTGGCAGTGAATGCCCAGTCTCCAAGATATGTGCAGAATACAAAGAGCGGATATAGGGATGTGTAAAGTGGCACAGAAAAAGAACATGATTGGCAAAACAAGAACCAAATTCTGACCCACTGATTGTACAGGTTTTCACACAAATGATTGCCAAAGATTAGTTTGAATAGCAGGTGAAACACTGAAATTGACTAACTTTAGCTGAATTAAACCAGCTGGTGTGATTGTGTAGTTTTAGATAGGGTAGCCTTCCTGTAGATTCTACAAACAGGGAAATAATCAAATGTACTGCTCACAAAAATTATGGGATACTTCAAAATGAAATATCCCATAATGAAATATCCCCTAATTTTGTGAGCCTCGTGCATGGAGTTTTGGAGCTTAGATGGGCTCCACCTGAAGTGTGGTTCTCTCCGGTTTATGTTAATACACTGATATACTACACCTGACTTTATGAACCTAGAGTAGAGTGTGTAAATAAAAATAAGCGAGCACACAAAATACTCTATTTGCCATTGATTATATTCTGTGTGTTATTGTTATTTTATCTTGTCTTTCTCCAGTAATGCTCCAGCCTTTTGACTATGATCCAAATGAAAAAAGTAAGCATAAATTTATGGTGCAAACCATTTATGCTCCACCCAACATAACCGATTTGGAAGCAGTGGTAAGCATTCTGATCATTTATTTGCCTGCATTTGTAATAATTTTTCAATGCATGTCCGTTGCCCACAATACTCTTGTCTGTATTCTGGTTCAATTGTTTTAAAAGGTTACACCCGTTATCGTACAGCATTTCTGAAACTGATGCGTCTGACGTTGTAACCAGCAGGGGGCAGTATAAAATTGTGCTTGATTAATTTAGCAATGGCCATCGCACTGCTCCAAAGGAGCAGTTGAGGAACTGACCAGTAGGAAACAACTCAGTCAAGCAAAGCCATTTGTTTAACAACTAGGGAGGCTAGCCCTTCATTCCTTTGATCTTTACAATGCCCATCTTATTTCTTTCATCCTGCTTTCCTTTTTTCCCCCATCAAATATACTGCTAAATAATTAAATAAAATATCCCCTCATTTTTGTGAACAGTGTGTTTGTATCGCAGTCAGTTTATAAGCATTGGTTATTGGCCCAGAATTGATTTGTCAGTGTGCAGCCAAAAAGGGTCTCTCTCTTGAAGTTCAGGTCCTGCTTGGCTTAGCAACAACTGCAGTGCATACTGAGACTGTTAAATGATTTATTCATGTAGAAATAAGCACACGTCTCACTTAACTGATACTTTCTTTACACCTCAACAGTGGAAAGATGCTAAACCAGAGGACCTTATGGACTCCAAGCTCAGATGTGTTTTTGAACTGCCTTCAGAAAATGATAAGATGGTGAGTATTTCCACACTCTACCTGCTTGATTAATCAACATAGATGGCGAGAGATGACGTTTGACATACTAAATAAGCAGGGCTTGTAGTTACGCCTTGAGCTGCTGCTTCCTAGCCCTGCTTCCCTACTCTTAATAAATCCAAATGTGATGGGCTCAGTACTGCGGTGAGCCTGAAATTTAGGTATATTCTTAATGTAAATCTTTGTTATTCTGCTCTGCTCAACATTAGTACTGGAGATGGTAATATTACCATCACTGGCAAAAATCATGCAAATGCTGCATTTGGAGGATATTAACCCATGCTTTTATGTTTTTTAGCACATAAACAATAACATATGACACTTGTTTGTTTAATAGTTAAACATTATGGTTTTATGCAGCTTAACTTAAACTAATTATTTTGCCTAATGACATTTGTCTACATCAAAATGGATGAATAAATTATCACTTAGTGCAAAAAAAGTTAGGCTCAAACCTAAACATGGAAGTTGTTTTAAAAAGGAATGCTTATAGACTTTTAGCAGACACATTTTCTGGTAAGTCAGTTTATGTGCAATGGTACATAATGAAATATTTGGAAATTTAGCCAATGATTAAACGGTTATAAGTTACATGTGAGCAGTAATATGGGACCTTATGTGCACGATAAATAGCAGTGTAGTTGCACAGTGTGACAAACTCTGTCAAAATCATGCACTCCCAATATTAAATAGTGACAACCAGACAGACAAATCACTGCATTACACAAGGTATACATATCAGGGTAAAGCTGGTTTTACGGTGCACGAGTTCAGCACTCTTAAGTTTATTGTAAGTCAAACTTTGAGTTGATTCCCATAACATGTGGGCTGATCCTACGACAGACTGTATGATGTCATGTGTTCTTCATGTGCCATCGTACGAGTATGTGTTGTTTAATGACCGTGATACGGTCTGTGAAACAAGTTATTGACCCAAATGTATACTGACTGTACATTACTATAGTGTTATAGTTATTTTTATGCTACTGTACTGTAAATGTAAAGAGTATTTTTCACAAGAAAACTGTGTGCAAACAACACATGAATGCACCATAAATATAGCTGATAACATGATTGGAATCCAGTACAACACAAGATCAGCCAGATGAAACGGACTCAGTGAATAAATGTGAACCAGTTTACATAGTTATAGGTGAGAGAGAATATACGGGTAGTGGGGGAACAAATTATGGAGTACCGCCTATAATAAGACAGGCACATAAGAACACCATTTACAGCTTGCCTGTACAACAAATTAATAGTGAAAGCCCATACACGCAAACATAAGTAACTTGCACATAAAGACTCTAAACAAATTATTGAGCTAGAAAAGTCCCTCATCTAATTGTAAAGGTAGACATACGGACAGACACGCGTTTATAAACACCCACACCTGAATACTTGACGTTGATTGTTTGTTTATGGTCTCAACATTCAGAGTGAAAAGACAGATGTTTATTTCCTATTATAATTGTTAAGACCTCAGTTGTTAGAGTGAATGGTCAGTAAGATGGTAGAATAGTGCATACTTGTACAATAAATATTTTCCAATGATCTGCTTGTAAATAAATAGATACCTTCTGCTTACCTTCCTGGGAAGCATAACATAATTTTTATGATATGATGATGATACGAGATACAGTGCACTAACTGTCAGTTATATCATACATGTAAAATTGTGTACTGCCACAGCCCTTGTTTGCTGCTATATTCCTCTACTTTGTCCTTTAAAGTCAGGTATGCATGCCAATATTGCATGGCTCAGCACACCCAGGCTGAAGAGGTATTTGAGTGATCAGGTGGCCCCCACTCCTGGAGAGTACTGCACACCTGTAGGCAGCAAGAGCCTGACTAACCAGCAGGAAGTGTTTGAATTTTCAAATTTCAGGGCAGGCCAGAGATCAGGGAGGGACAGGCAGAGTCAGGTTTGTGAAAGGTAGCTTTGTTAATATTTTCGTGTTGCAGATGGTTCCAGACTTTGATTGGTGACAGCTTTTACAAAGGGGCATGCTTTTTAGTGGTGAATTGTGACTTTGTTTTTATACACTCATAGATCACTTTGTTGGATACACCTCCATGTTTCTACACGCAACCCATTTGATCAGTTCCACTTTGATCAGGGACTATTTAGTTGGTGGATCATTCTTAGCAGTGCAGTGACACTGCATGATGTTGAGGTCCTCTAATCCTTCATCAGTGCCAACAGTGCTGCTGGAGTTTTAAACACATCAGTGTCACTACTGGATAGAAATGTCTTCAAACTAAAATGTCCAGCTATCATAATCCAGCAGTGACACTGAGGTGTTTAAAACTCCAGCAGCACTGCTGTGTCTTGTCCACTCATAGCAGCACAACACACACTAACATATTTCTGTGTCATTTAGTGCTGAGAATGATCCACCAACTAAATAGTCCCTTAAATGTGGTGTGAGACACCACTTTAGTCTTCTTTATGATTACTGCCACATTCACATCTGTAATATGAAGCATACCTGCATTGTATTTATTTAGAAAAAACACCTTTTAGGTTTCTTTCTCCTCAGTCAGTTCAGCAACTTTCTGTCCTGCCCACGTAAATCAAAGTCCATAAAGGAGTTTTGCCAACTTTGATACAGAGCTTTGACTTGAACTCTTTCAGAAACTACTTAATTGGAATGGAAACCGCGAGTTAGTTCAGATTGTCCAACATTAGTGCGTGGTAGCAAAGCAGTGTTCCAGATTCTCCAAAAAGTGAAGCCTTTTGTATCAGCAGAGGGAAGAGTCAAAATGCAGTTAATCATGTATTGGGATGTAGTTTTGGTCTGTATGGGGTACATCACAGTTGATTTCAGTAAATTAGCAATGGAGCTGTATTCATCCAAGCATTACATAAATTACCTTCTGTATAACAGGGACTAAAAACTTCTAAAACAGCTAATTAAGGAATGTCAGTTGGTACGGTCTGCACAGTAAACTCATAAATGAGGTGACAATTTAGCTCGCCACTTTACTATGCAATAGTGTATATTTTGTACATGAAATCTTTGGGTAAATTGTTAGCTTTTGTGAGTTCTAAAATTAGGAATTTTTAATACACATTTAACTAGAGAATTTATTCACACAGCATTTAATTAACAGGCTAGGTTTTGTAATTTACTCTTGACTTCTGCAGTAATGATTCGTTGTTGGAGACAATATAAATGCATTGTGTTCCGAGCAGGGGAGTGGTCTGAATCTCTGCCGGAAAGTGCGGTGACATTTCTGATTAAATCCGCTTTCATTGCTGTAGCGCTTTGTGAATATACTGGTCACAAAACTTTAGGGATATTTTAAAATGAAATCTCCCCAATTTTTTTTGTAAGCAGTGTATTTTAGATCCATTAGCTTTACTGCAACTATAGTCCTTTTTTAGAATATTTTTTTCTTCATTTTAGCATATTCTTTACAACTTGTTTACAAGCTTCAGTGGCTGCAGTTTGAACTAAAATGCTTTGTGAATTGCTCTTGTGCCAAAAATTGGATCCTTACAGCACATTCAGATATGCAGCTTTTAGTCCAATATGAACCCTGGACTCTTTTCATACTTGGAATAGTTTGTGTAGGCAGGTGAAAGTGCTGCTATCACACGAGTGCAGAGGAAAAAAACTAACTGCTCGGCAGCATTTGTCACTTCAGTTCATAGTGAGCCCTAGTGTGGGCAAACTGTAATGGGAAAGGAAGTGAACCACATCAGAAAAAAAGACAAACCAAAATTAAAAGTTAAAAAGAGTTTAAGTAATCAGTCAGTTGCCAGTTTGTTTTTTGAAAATGTAGCCTTAAAGCTTGCATTGTTTGTGGTGATCTGCTTGTTAAAACTATCTTCTAAAGCTCTTTGGATCTGTTATAAACAGAACGATATAGAACCAACCAAAGCTGCCCCTGTCCTTTCCACCAAAGCGGACAGCATATCGGGAAACAAGCCTGGCAGCATGTCCATGGATGACACAGAAATGAGAAAACTACTGGAGGAGTGCAAGAGACTGCAGTCGGAAATGGGCAGACTGGCAGACGAGAACCGACAACTTAAGGTATGGAAAGGAAGAGCTGAACAGTAAGGTTTAAACACTACACAGAGTATTGTTTATTATAACAACAAAAGAAACAGACAACAGATGCTCGCTTCAACGACACATGTTAAGACGTGTTGTTTGTCTGCATTTGGGAGGTATAATTTCTATTCTCTGTATGATTTGCTAGGATGAGGGTCTACGGATGAGAAGGGCCCAACGGTCAGAAAACACCTCAAACTCGGCAGCTATGATGAGGAAGGAAACGGCTTCCAAATCACTTCCCTCGCTGCTCGTTGTTATTGCGGCCATCTTCATTGGATTCTTCCTGGGGAAGTTTGTGTTGTAGGATTAATGCATCTGTTTTGCCCGGCTCCTTCCAGTGTCCTAGGGGCCTGGGGGGCGAATCGTGTTTTCTTGTCGTTCAGCGTCGCATCAGTGCTAGTGTGGCCTAAGGCGGCGGGGGGAAAATGCGTCTGTGTACAGAATCATTCAAACGGGCCTTGCCTTTTTGCAATCTCACACGGTTAGTACATATACACTTTGAGAAAAGAGAAGAACAAAGTCTCTCCCTCTTTTTCATTTCCTGTTCTTACTTTGTGGTGAGGGGTTTCTTTTTTCCTTCCAAGGTTGGGATGAGTTCAATTGTACATTCATCAACACATAATTTGCAGTCAAATTGCTGGCACTGTGTAGAGATCTTGATGAAAATGAAAAAAAAAAGTAATGTATGATGAATAAATAAAATTAATTGTTATCTCTTTCATGCTGTGGTTTTAATAAGTGTTGGAATGTTTTAAGCGTCTTGTACAAAATGTCATTTTGAACCTTTTAAGAAAATGGGAAAACTCAAATGGAAAAAAGACTTCCGTGTTGCTGGTTGGCCTCTTCACAGTTAAAACTTCTCTTCAGATTAAATGTTTTATTTTCTTTAATGTGAAGAATTCAGCTGGGAAAATGTGCCTCCTTCCATGTATGTTCTCTCTCAATCACTTGGCACACATCTTACAGTTCTTAAGTCTTAGAGTTTATGCAAATTATATACTCATTTGTGAAGACCACTCTGTCTATGGTATTTAACATTGAGCCAGTGGGAAATAAGAAAAATGAAACTTAAATAAAATATCTTTAACAATCTTGTTTGGGTGTGTTTGCCATTTCTGTAAACATTTACAATTTATTGGATTGTAACACTAGAACAAGATGCATGCAGAGACTGGTAATGTTGGTTTGGGGAAATCGTGCATCTTCTTTTAGAGCAGCTGTAGCAGATAGCTAATCAAACAAAAACTATGTTAACGTACAGTTTAAATACAGTCATCATTATGATCCACAGTTTGTTGTAAATTATTTCTAGGGCATCCTGAACAATAATTTAGTCTCATGAATGGAACAATGGGACACGTATACAAATTTACTTCTCCATAGTTCTCAGTTATTTCTGTGTTTAAGTTGTAGAGTAATATGTACAGCATGAAAAAAGCCCACATACACCATTCTAAATAACAGTGAAGACAAGTGTGCCCAGAAGAATGATATAGAGAAAGCACTGGTGTTGTGTAATACAGCCATTGCTGAGCATGAAGTGATGATCTCCGTCCTTCCCAATAACTGTAGTCCCTCTGTGTCCAGAACTGCAGTGCATCAGTGGGGGCTGGTATGATGTGGCACGCTTATGAGCCTGGTCTGGGCTTGATCCATTGGTAGGTCTCTGCCCATTGAAGAGTAGCCTGTGTCCAGCTGAATCTTTTCCCATGTAGAAAAGTTCATATTCAGTGTGGGGTAGACGAATACCCAGGGAGGCACAGCCTGCAGTCGAAGTGACGTCCTGCTGGACCCCCAGCTTCCAGGAACCCTGTTTTCCACACTCGTCTCCACTGAAGATGTTCAAGAGAGAGGTAGTGGCCACATCCATGGGTGTGACCTTCATCTGGGTCACTGTAACAACGGGAAGAAATTAGCCTTCTGAGGACCTCGGAGCCAAACAACTATACTGCTCAGAAAAATGAGATTAAATGAAATATCCCCTAATTCTGTAAGCAGGAAAGTTCGGATGTAGAATGTAATGATTTCAAGCTCAGCTATTCAGTAAGAAAGATTGAATTATTTTTGTATTAGCAAATGCAGTGCAAAAGCAACATCTTTTTTCAACATTATTTACACATTTTGATTAACAACATGAGCACAAAAATAAAATGGTTCTGAAAATTAAAATAAGGTTTTAAAAGTGATCAGCCCTGATTTAGCACTTTGTAGAGACACCTTATCTTTTAATTACAGCCATCAAACAGTTACTAGTTTGAACATCTAGACTTGGGAATATTTGCCCAGTCAGATTTTATTAAGGACGCACACAGTTATTTTTGTTTAGCTAATGGAATGTGAACCTCTAGCCCATTACTGTGTAATAAAATGGCAGGCTTTCCTCAAGAATTTCAATGTACTTTGTAGCATCCATTTTTCCTTCAGTCTTGACCAGTTTCTACTGAAGAGAAACACTCTTATAAGATAATGTTATGGTAGGTATGGTTTATTTTGCCAGTGTTCTGTGTTTGGTTTTTGCCAAATGAGTCCAGCTTCTCTCATCAGTATCCTCTTGGCTCAGTCATCCAGTTAGCAAGTCTGATCCTAACAAACTGTTGTTGGTGCCATAGACTTTACACTTTTTAAAAATGCTCTAAACTGTACAGGAATAGTATAAGCCACTGAAATCTTTTTGTATCCTTCCCCTAAGTTTTGCCTTTCCACAGCTTTATCAAGGGGCCCATTTGAAAGCAGCTTTCCAACCATGGTGAATTGTTGTGTTACCATAAACTACTAGTAATGGAATCTTCAAGGAGCAGCTGGTTTTGTTCTGAAGTCATTAAAACCATGAGTGTTATACAATTGGAAAAGGTTAAATATTAATTTCATTTTCATGGTAGAATGTGACAAAAGCAAGAAGTTCAACAGGTTATGATGATTTTTAGAGGCACTGCATCACTCAAACTGCATAACCATTTTGCACATATTCCCTTGTCACATGAAAACTACCCTATCTAAAAGACTAAGGGCTGTCACATGATTACTTTTTCAAAGACGCATATAAAACACTGGGCGTGGAACACACCTGGCAAATTTCCCATTCTATATACATTAACTCACGGTAATAGTGTCACTCTGACTGAACTCAATATCCCAATCAGAAGTAAACTTTAATGTTACACCAGTTAATGTACTGAACAGCCTTTCAGGCAGATCTGCAATCAAAACTGGAAACATTACTGAAATAAATTAAATCGCACAATCAAATCTGTACCTGTGAAAGTGTATTCAGTGCCTCCCATAACAGTAGTGGAGGGAACACCTGTGCTGTAGTGTCCTTTAGCAGAGATGCTAAATGTGGGACGTCTGCACATTGGGTCGGAATAGTGGTTGTAGTGGCCTTCCCAATTGTTGCTGTTCTTGTGAAACACAAAATGACGGGTGAGGAAGAGCACCCCTGGGCGGACCTCACAGCGTTTACTAACCCAGTTACCATAGAGATGCAGAGGCTGGTCATTCTGGGAGGGCAGGATTGGTGGATGATGAAAATCTGCCTCGGAAACGATCTGACACACAACACAGCTATAATCGAAGGTCTGAAAAAGTAAAAAAATAAAAAAATAAAACGGTTTCAGTTGCCAAGTAACATATCAAAATATGTTGTTAAAAAGTCAGATACAGAAATATTTTCTTATGAAGTGTTGTTAAAACAGTTTGTGATTTTCATTCACCCCTTTTGTCAAACTGGGAACCACATATGTTCACATATGATAACTATTTTACTGGCCAGCCATAATAATACGCTGCCTATCTCTCTTCAGTGGTGCTGCAGTTATTTGTACTTCCTAATACAAAGATGATAAGTCTAAGATACAGTGATCTAGCCACCCAGATATACATGGGCTTCAGTGTCTATTACTTTTGTGTCAGTGCCTATTTTACAGGCTGCAAGTTTAATGAGTGAACAGCATGATTTTGAAGTGAGATATTTGATTTCTTAAAATCTGGAATTCCATCCAGATGAATGAAAACAGAGAATTGGTAAACATATCAGTGAAAGATCTAAATGAAATTGTGGGGGATTCCCGGCTTTATGTGTAGACTTAAAGCAATCACCTTTACTATACACCACCGAAAAGTAAAATGTTTCAAACAAGGAAAAGTATCATATAAGGGTAATGAGATCTAAAAGCCTTAGTCTATAAGACTGGCACATTAATACATCACTTACAATCACAGGGGAGAGAAAGAAAAACCCTGCTGTCTTTCCCAGCCAATAAAGCTGCTGTACTCTTGTGGTGTAGTTGACAGATAAAAAGGCATGGCTTAGCGGTTATAAGTCATGGCTCTACAACACAAAGCTGCTCACAAGTAATGACAGCAATAAAACAATTACCATGGAACCAAGGCAATACCAAGCCTGGCAGTTTGAAAGCGTATTTCATCACCCCTCCTGAGACTGGGCTAAAGGCAAGCCTTTAAAAAGTGGTCTGAGAGAGTCAGACATTTATCAAGCTTTCTTACATCGTTTACACTTAGATTCTAGAAGAAAATACAAACGTGCTCTTCATTTGCAGAGAATCTGTTCCTAGTGTAATTATAGTTATACTTCTCACAAAAACTAGGGGATATTTCAAAGGGGGTATTTCATTTTGAAATACTGTGAGTATCTGTATTTCTGTGAGCAACTGTATCTATAACCACCATACTCCGGTCAGGAACGAGATGCAACCCTCGTCTTTACAGAGCAGATTACAAATTAACGGTTTGTCATATGGTATGGAATTGCTTTCTAATACAAAAAACAAGCCCATAATAGTATCAGCCTTTACTTCCATGAATCAAAGCAAAGCTAAATTGTCAATTGGGACATACAAATCCAAACAGGATTTTGGATCAGTATAGTAAGTAAGTCTAATACACCCTTTGATACAAATTCAAGTAATATAATATAATATCATATCATAAGATCCATCTCAAAGCTGTGAGGAGGCAGTGCTAACCACTGCACCACTGTGCCGCCTGTATGAGGAATTCTGCAATAAAAAAAAAAAACAAACAACAAAAAACAGTTAACCCGTACTGTTGCATAACCGAAGACGTGTTTGCAGGAAGAATGGGAATAAATAACACCTGAAACACTTCATTGCTTGGTATCATCTGTGCCAAGACATATTTTTAGTGCTGTGAGAAGGAATGGGAACGTTACAAAGATTGCATCCTTACATTTAGACATTGCATCCTTTTTTGTGTGTGTTGCAGGCCTGAAATGCAGGAACAGATGCATATTTGAAATGAAGTTGACCAGATGAAACATGAAATATCTTGGGCTCACGCTGTCTGCAGTGAAATAAATGTCAAAACAAATGCAACAAGCTCTGCATTAAAAAAATCATCCCAACACAAGATTTGGAGTTGTTAAGATGTAGTTTCCTGATTTTCACATTCCAATATGTCCTAAAAAAATCTTCATAAGTGCAATGGCACAGTAAATGTTATGCTTGTTGCCAAAAATATGTGATCTGCACATAATTATTCCATGGTTCTCTACTAAATGCAGATGTGTATAATTATATTCGAATGCATATATGAACAATATAAAAGTGTATGTTAATATCTTTCCAAACTTTTCTTTTTATTACTAAAGTAATTCAGGTAAAAATCTGTTTTGCTTATATCTCCCTCCCCCAAGAGGGGTTGCTGCAGTTTAAACACCACTGCTCTAGTCCGTGGGAATGACTCATAGGTCTTACACATCAGTATAGCATTAAAAAAACAACATAGTTAAATCTCTTTATCTTTTATCTATTTCAAATTGAAAAAAGAAAAACTAAAACAGTAAATTAATCAAATAAATATAAACAAAGGAAACCCTGAGTTGTTGAAATGACCAGAGATTGACAATCAATTTATTTCATGATTGTACAAGTGAAGTTCTTTGCAAGTAATGAGTACATTAACTGTAATGACTACAATTCACTACACCCTGTTTATTTTTCTTTATGGCTACCATTTCTGCTAAAACTAACGTGTATACAGCTAGAATATTTATTAGATGCAAAAGCCTGACTTATGATCAGCTGCTACTGCTTGACTGCCATGACTCAACATGTTTCCAATAAATTATTCAGTTTTAAACTAGAATTCATTAAGTACATCTATACTGCATTTTTCAAACCGCCTTTTTGTAGATATTAGAATGAAAAGCAGCATATGTGAATATATGGGAAAAAGTGTACACATGAAAGGCATTAATCCAGCCAAAAGCTCCCGATCTACCTCTTAAGTCTGGCTGCAGTTTTCTCTTAGCCTTGCCACAGTGCCTTAGGCACGCACCAAGTCAGAGCTGGAATTGAGAATGATGCCCTTTGCAGCTCTATTTCCTCATTCCCTTTGAAGCAGACATGGGATAGAAGTGGATCAGCAGCCTGGGTACGCTCTGACACCAGCTGAAATCACACTAAAACGGCAGGGGAAATGCCGATATTTGTTCTGTATCAGCCCTGTTTGAAATAGTTTGAGGGCTTGACGTCAGATCAGGGTAACACCAGGGCAAAACTGCATGAGGCAAGTTAAAGTCAGTGACTATATAATGCACTCAGCATGTAAAAAGAAAGGCATAACAACTACCTGAGAGGAGTGTGCAGGAAGATAAGGACAATCTAAGTGGCATGAATTTTGCATATTATAATGTCAGACCTAACATTACATGTATAATATAATAGACTACTACTTTAAAAAATACAGCACTTTATAAATTAAACATGCTTTCTGTGAAGCACTTCATCCATCTTTTAAGTTTTCCACGGTCGACTGATCACATAATGTGACAGAAGTCTAGGGTGTAATATGATGACTGCTAACTTCTTTCTGGTTCCAAAGATCATTAATATTCAGAGGCAAAAGAGGTATTTGTAATATATGTTTTATGGTACTGTTACATTTATAGTCAGCTAGCCATTTATTATTTAGTTTGGATACTTAGTTGGACATAAAAGCTGTGTTGTGAAAACATTAATATGAATCAGTGCCTGTTGTCAGCACAACAGCGTACGTTTACTGTTATTAGAGGACACAATATGATTTTACCCAGCCAGAATAAACAGGCTGCACTGTAATAGTTTGCACATCTTTGCAGGTTGTCTGATATGTGGAGGATTAAGTTAAAGTGCTGAGGCATGCTAATGTTGTGCAGTAAGCTGAGGATGAGAGAACTTTTAATTAACTGGTTCCACATGACCATCTGAAGCTACCTTTTTTGTGCACATATGAAAAGTAGCCTTTCCTGAATTCCCAGAACTACCAAAGCAAACCCAATTCTGTCCATATTTAGTCATAGCCAGTTCCCACTTGGTAGCTAATTCTCTCCCATATCACAACCGCTTGTAATTTGAACGGGTAAAGTCTTAGTATGTGCTTCCTCTGCAACAAGCAAAGCCATCAGCTTCTACTTTTTAAATGCATCATCAGGGGTCTATGTCAGTTGCCCCATTTTGAGCTAGCAAAGCTTTGAAATTGGCTACTTTGATCGAGAGGGAAACAGGAATGCTATACTTCAAACTCAGAAAGGGCAGGCAAACATTTGTGTACTCCAAGCTACAGATGACCACATGGATTTGAAGCTGCAATCTCAGAACAATATAGCTGCACCATTTAAGACCACAGTTACTGTCATTCTCATAAGCAAAAGCATTACATAAACTAATACTAATACTGTTAATTTAGACTGGCTTTCCTTGACACTGTTACCCCAGGCTTGCTCAACTGGGACTGTGGGCACAAGTTGTAAAGCTGCTTTGAGAATGCTTTGTTCTAAAAAGTGCTTTAAAAATAAATTTGACTTTGACATTGTTCAAGTGCTTGGGTAGCACTTCCATATAAGAAGCTAGTCCACCACCTCAGGGACCCGAGTTTGAGTCCTGGAGCTACCTTCCAGTTGGGTTTGTATCACAGGTAGGCATGATTATCTGTATTTGAGGGAGATCCCTTCTAAAGAGATCATGCCCTTATGCTGCAACAATGACTCCTACCCAGCCCTGATGACCCTGACTAATAATAAAGTACCAATAATATATCACTCAGCATAATTTTAAGATGTCTATTTAATTACGTTACGTGGCCATGGTCTACTTTCAAAAAAGACTGAATACTCACTAGTGCGCATGTCAATCAAAACGGAGGTGAGGAACTGACCTTGACATTCTGCAGGGGGGCCTGGTAGCCTGAGGGCTTGTGGATTCTCCTCTGAACGTGCTCTGTGTGCACGTCCCCCACAGACAATTCGTCCACTGGTTTTCCAGGCCTGTCGTGCCGAAAGCGCCTCTCCATACGTAGCAGCTGCAGTTCCTGCATGCTAAAGTCCAAGACGTGGCTACAATCCAACTTAGAGCTCTCTTCCCACACCTTGATGCTCAGTCCTGGCTTCAGATACTCCGTCAAACCACAGGTCTTCTCCAGCTTCACTTGGAACTCTTTTGCTACCGCAGGGCTGTGGCTTACTAGCAGCACATGACTCAGCTGGTAATCTGCCTCCGTGCCCCCACGGACAAGCCAAGAGGCCTGGCGGAGTTGCAGGCTGCCTTCAATGAGAAGAGTGTAGCTAGGCTTTGAGCAATGGTTGTCGCTGTAATAGAACTGAAGGGCCTGAAAGGTGTGGTTTGAGAAAAATCTGTAGTATCGGGTGAGGAATTTAGGTCCAGGTCTCACCTCACAGCTTTAGAAGAAATGGAAAATAAATAACCATGATTTAAGGGAATGCTACAGGGTTGAGTTGAGATCTCTTCACAGCACCTACAGTGTTTGGTGTTTACAAGACAAAACAATGCTGACACTTTTCCATGGGCTTAGAAAAGAATAAAAAGCTACATCACTGGAGATTCCCTAATAACAGAAGTCTATGGGCAGTTGATATAATTAAGAAACAAATATTACTGACTTTTAATGACATTTGTGTTTTGTCTAAAGGGTTTTGGCTGCCCCAACATCAATAATCAGCTTTTAGATTTAAAATTAATCTAAATTCAGAGGAAATTCATTTTCCGGTTCTATTTTCCTACCATGTCAAAAGTAATGTCCATAGCATTTACTTATACACAATAAATGCAGTACGTACATTAGATTGAAAAACACCACATTATTCCATTATTATTTATTATTTCTGCATCACCACACCAAGTCCTGCCTAATTATTAAATAGTTAATACATTTTTAAAAAGTTCCAGATTGCAGTTCTGTGAGAAAAAGCAATTTGTCAGATGCAGGGATTCTACCTTTCAGACACCCAGTGCCCCTCAATCTCAGGAGGCATGTGCACACTGATATGGTCTCCGTCTTGAAGGTGTTTGAGCATGTAGTGACACTGATTGTGTTTGGAGTGCCTCCCATAGCTCTTGTCCAGCTGTAATGGGATGGACTTCCCCACCTGATGCGCCAACCTCTCACACGAACCTGCAGCCATGGGTTGAGATGAGGGTATACAGTCTCAGGAAATAATTTTAACACCAGTTCATGAACATAAGGGGCATTTTCAAACTGCATTATCTGTGTTTCAGGGACTTTTAACCATGCAACACTAAATTTACATCCAGAAAGAGTTTTAGGAATAAAACACACAGTGCATCCGGAAAGTATTCACAGCGCTTCACTTTTTCCACATTTTGTTACGTTACAGCCTTATTCCAAATTGTA
>JAUZSU010116849.1:0-19203 GCA_034780255.1 Parotocinclus maculicauda
AACATTGATATGAGCCGGTCCATCGGGAATCTTCCCGAATCTCCCGATTAGCCACTCCGGGCCTGTCCATACAGCTCGGCAATGAGCCAAATAACTTTTTGATAAAGTCATCTGGACTGGCAAAGAAAGAAGTCTTGCAGGACTCCCAAAGTGCATCAAGATTCTTTGGTATCATCTTCCCAGCTTCCTCCTTCATCTTACCCCATACATGCTCAATGATGTTCATGTCTGGTGACTGGACTGGCCAATCCTGGAGCACCTTGTGGAGGCTGATGTATGATGTATGCGCCATCTTGCTAAAGAATTTGCCCCCTTTTGTGGTTTGGAATATAATGGGTAGCAAGAGTTTCTTGATATTTCAGACTTTTGATGTTGCCATCCACTCTGCAGATCTCTCGCACACCTCCATACTGGATGTAACCCCAAACCATTTTTCCTCCACCAAATTTGACTGTTTTCTGTGTGAATCTTGGGTCCATGCGGGATCCAACGGGTCTTCTGCAGTATCTGCGGCGATTGGGTTGCAGTTTAATGGATGATTCATTTGAAAAATCAACCTTCTGCCAATTTTTCACTGTCCATCTTTTCTGCAAGCTGTGAGCCTTGGCAAATGCAACATGTTTTTTTTTGTTGACTTCTGTTTAATGGTCGTTTGCGAGCACTAATTCGACCATGGAGACCACTGCGTGAGAGTATTCAACAAAATGTTCTTATAGATACAGGGAAGTTGAAAAAGGGCTGGCCCTGGACTGTCGAAGGAACAAGCGCTCCTCTCAAACAGTTGTCTTACTGGGTCTGCCTGACCTGTGCTTGTCATGAACGTCACCAGTTTCTTCACATCTTTTTCTTATCCTCTCCACTTGTAGTTTGGATACATTAAAAATGTCTACCATCTCAGCAGCAGACTTGGTCTTCAAGCTCTTGATGATCAGCACTTTGGTCTGTGGTTGAATCTTTGGCATGAAGGTCTGCTGTGCTGGGGTTCTTTTTATACACACCTGGGAATGTGCTAATTAAGGTATTTATTACAGGTGAAACTCTAATCTATGTTTGGTTGAATAATTTAAAGACATGACAAGACTTTTGTCCTTGCAAAAATCTGATGTTATGGGCTTTATCAAGCTGTGAACATCAGCACACTTTTTGACAGTTTGATTTTGCACCCATTTATTAATGTGAAAGCTTTAAACAATAAAATTAACCATTTATTGTAACAATTGATTGATTTGAAATAAAGTTATAAGACTTCTGTTAATGACTGTAGAGTCATTGATGCTGATCATAGCAAATAAACATAAACAAGTACATTAGCACTAGAGGCACCAGGCCAGTCTGAGCTAAATATACCTACAGTAGAAGGTATATGAAGGTGAGAACGAAAAGGCTTGATTTCGGCTAATAATATTTAGAATTACCATACTTGTTGCATTGTTAAGATACAGTTTCAATTAATGAAAGGGCCCATGAAATTAACAGTTAATAAAGGGCCTATGACAACTTACAGTTCTAAGTTTCAATCGCAGATGTGTCACAAGTTATCATGAGAGTTTCTTGAATGAGACCCCAAACCTTATTATTAAATTGTTCAATGATGTAAGCTTATAGTAATACAAATGTGTAAGATGTTTTATTTTTTAACTTACATTCCCTTTGACAACATAATTCGAATCATCCATGATATCACGAGCCAGGCCAAAATCGCAAATTTTAGCCACTCGTCCATCAGTCAGAAGTACATTTCTTGCTGCAACATCTCTGTGGATACACTTCAGACAGACAAAAATGGACAAGGTGAGAAAGTGTAGCATTTTACTTTCTTGCTTAGCAGTAGGGATTTTACTCTCTCTTGGCTTTAACAGAAATGCCTGTGGCTTATAAAACAGAGGTGTCTAGCTTGAAATCAACACTGGCTAATGTATCCTAGCTAATATTCAGTAATATCTAAACAGCAAAATTGAATGCGTGGCTATGCAAATGATGTCTTGCATGACTAGTATACATGAAAGGTAAAATAGGAACTGTAAGTTGAAATGGCTTGATCAGTCAAAGGACTGAAAAAGCAGTACAGTATTTTGGTATTTATGTATTTTAGTGCCTATCAACAGAGAACATGCAGTTCAGGTGGAATCGTTCCCTGGATCTGAAATGGGTATAGGCGGTGGTGGAGTAGCTTATTCTACCTATGTTTTCATTGTTTGTTAATCATTATTATTTATTTGATTCATTTGAGCAATGTGTCAGGTTTTACACTGTAAAGAGCTACTCTTAGGCTTTGGGTTGCCTTTTAGGTAATGTACGATTAAACTCAAAGAACATGCTCAGGTATAAAACTCAAAAGCAAACTGGGAGATGCCAAACTCCAAAAGAACATTAATCTGAAAATTAAACCTGTGCTGCTGGAGCTGTGCAGCACCACTCTTTATCCCTATACCACCTGAGGCATAAAGTCTAAAAACTTGGATAAAAACGTACATTTCTAGCTGCAAGGAACTCGAGGCCCTGAGACACATGGTAGGAGAATTTCAGCAAGTCGTCAATATCCAACACCCACGATTCTTGTTCCTGACTGCCACTGGAGGAAACTGTTCCAGAAACAAAACAGCATTATTTTCTGAAACGGTCAGAATACTGTGCTTAGTTAAAAAGGTTTTGAGAGGGTTTAAGAGCTGGAAAGCTTTTTAGACTTCATACCTCGTCCAGTTCGAGTAGATCTGGATGCCTGAGGTTTCATGTCCAAGTAACTGTCAGAGCAAGTGCTTGAAATCCCACTGTCACTGTGGAAGAAATTAAGAAGTTTGAATATTGGTATTAGAGTGGGGGATTTGGTATATTATGAGAATGAAACATGTACATAGAGCTTGTTTCGGACAATACCTTCTAACAAACTTCTTCTCAGCAGTGACATTTTTATAATCACTTATATCCTCTAGAGAAGGGATTGTCACCATACAGTTTAGGAAGGTCTCTGCTTTGTTCCGCAGGAAGTTCAGAAGGTCACCGTGGCAGCAGTATTCAGTGATGACCAAGACAGGACCTGCGTGGGAGACATACAGTGTATGTTACTGAATTACAAAACATATAGCATAATATAGTTACACAATAAGAGAAAGTTGGAGTGCCGAGTGGGAACGGTCACTCTCCTGACTTATATGTACATGATCTTCATCAAATGATCAGGGGAGTGCAGTGGCAAGATATAAACCAGCTTGTGGGAATCCCCATTCATAAACCAGCTCATTTGCAACACAGGCTTTACTGAGTTCTTGGTATTTTATGCCCATGGTACTTCAGGTACATACATATGCATGAACAAAAAGATGAGTTCTTTGATGAGTTCCAAAGAGAGTTCTTTCTAAGGGTACGCTTTATAATTAACCACTGAGTGAAGTGAAGGGTAAAGGTAAAGGTAAGATTGTTGCATGGTGAGCCACGTAACTTGTTTCAGCTGAAAGATTTAAAATTCATGATTAAGTATATAATGATTCAGTGTTTCAGATTTACAACAAACATGATCGATTGACAGCTCTTGTTTAGTGAAGTTTGCCTTGTCTTTTTAGATATTCCTTTGTATATTGTACTATATTCTTAGCACAAATAAGTCTCAATGGGTCTTAAAACTTTAGTCATGCCAACTGAAAGGAATTATCATACTAATTAGTGCTCATTACCATTAGTATTTGCAGAACGTGTTTCTTTTTAATTTTTATTTATTTATTTATTTATTAGGCATTTTTTGCATGTGTTTTACCCTGCTTTTGAAATTGGTTGGCTATACATTTATAATATACATTTTAGACTGTTAATATTTTTTATTGATAATGATATTCTGTTTAACAGTATCTTACCTCCATATGTGCAAGCACCCAGCAAGTTGACAATGTTTTCATGTTGTCCAAGATGACTCAGAATCTTTAGTTCCGACATCAAAGCTTCCTTCTCATCTGAATGGGCACTGGCTGTGAAAAGCACATTGTTTCACTTACATATTTCCCTTAATAATTTACTCTAAATTATCAGAAATCAGGAATCCCCTTTTTATCTTTCATGTTATAACCCCATTTCTTCTGGTCGAGCCAGGCTATGGAAACATAGCCTTCGAAAACTGGCAGAAGAATCCAGGACCTTGGAAATTTAGACTCTTAGGGGTTTGTTTTAAAAGCCATTGCTGTCTGAGGAAAAGATTTCCATATTTTAACTCTATAGAGAATATTTGGTCTCACATTCAAACACAAATTAACTGGGAAACATCCAAAACAACTACTCATCAGCAGTTTGAAACCATTACAATTTAGTGGAATATACTGAATTTATCCACACGACTTAAACATTTAAGGAACGCAAAAGGAAAGGTTACTTAGTTACATACTGAGTTACTTTATCTACTTACTTAATTCTCACTAATTTCCTGGCCAATTTGCCATTTGCTGTTGAGACCATATTGCATATTTTGCAATTTGGGGCTTGGCCTATTTATAGTTCCCAGTAGTGTACAGTACAGCATGTACGGCACTGTATTGCTTTGTTTTTGCTTTCTCAACTTTCCCAACTTTTTTATTGGGATTCATTTCATTTCGCGTTAAATACCTTGGGTTTAAAATGTGATTGCCATAACCCTGCCAAATTTCAGAGGTGTGAAGCATTATGAATTGCTGTAAATTTGTATTGAGGTGCACTTTGGACTGACCTTTAAGCATTTTAACTGCAACACGAGTCACATTGTCATAATTTCCCAGACCAAATGCTGTAGCTTCCACCACTTTTCCAAATGCTCCAGAGCCCAGAATCTTCCCTGCAATTCCAATGCAAATTATTTACTGTTAAAACACCAGTGCATGCATGTGGTTTAAAATTATGATATGGGTCTGAATAAATTTAAAAATAATAACCAGAATGAGCTAATGTTACTGTATCTAGCAGTGTTAGGTTGTATTGATGTACAAACCGAGCTTAAGCTTGTCTCTGGGAAATTCCCATTTCTCATTGTAAGGAAGTTGACTTGGGTCGATAAATGTGTAGTTGTTTCCATCTGTGGCTTCAATTATCTTCCACCGAATTTCATACTTAGGCTTCTACAGAAACACAAAAGTCAACATATTTTTTCACATATTGAGTTATTACTGTCATTTCATTCTAATATAAAACGTAAAAGCCTGTTTGTATTAAAAATAAGTAAACTAAATTTAGTATCCTACCTGTTTGTACTTGTACATGAGGATAATGAGAAGTAAGACAAGGAAGACCATCATGCCTATGGTTCCACCCAGTGTTGCCGTGAACAGATTTTCTATAGCAACACACAGTGTGAATCCAGATTAACAAATGTATCCTGTCCATATAATCTCTATGAAATCTACTATGAGTTAATCTACTGTGAAGCCCCCTAACGGGAACAGCCAAAATAGCATTTTATAAATTGATCATTTTTCTTACCAGAATGGTCTATAAGGAACGTATCACTGTCTTCACCAATAAAATTAACTGCCTTGCACGCTACAGTAATCCTCTGATTGGTGTGTGGAATGAGTATAACACTTTTAACCACTACTGGTCCAAAATCCTGCCTTTGCATCTCAACAGTTTGTGCTGCTGCCAGTTGGTGAGCCCCAGAGGTTGTGGAATTCTCTGTACAGCTGTGGATAGAAAATAACATTTTGATTGTCATTACACAAGCAACACAGTCTTCAGTATTTTAAGCAGCAATTCACCATTATGCAAATGCAAAATATTAAGCAGTTTTCCAAACAAACTATGTAAGCATTCCGGACACCATTAGGTTTATTTATGGTATAATGACTAACTTGTGTTCTAATAAAAACAGTGAGAAATAATTGTATATGGCTAAAACAATAGTATATGTAATTTAATTGAGGTTTTAGATTTTTGAACAGTACTGTATATCAAAAATGATTTACCATATCTATAGTAAAACAAATTACTATTACAGGTGTCTCAATATATATCAGTGTATGATTTTACATGTTTACTTTTTTCAGGTTTATAGTAGAAGTTATTTAAATTGAGTTATTTATATTAACTTGTGAGTAAATGTATTTATTTAACAGAAATTATGTGGTTGATAAATACAGATAAATAGATGGACATTACCTAGATGATGGATAGATGGGTTTGGATAGATGCATTGGTGATTTTATGGATGGATATATAGTTAGGTGTATGGATAAATAAATGGTTGGAATCTACAAATACATACCTTGGTGTTGTCCCTTGGCACTGGTACCAGAGAATTCTGGGAGTTGGATACCCTAATGCTGTGCAAGTCAGTGAGCTCTCATTATTCTTTCCCACCTCTACAATTGGCTTTTCTGTTCATAAAAACAGCAGAATACCAAGTATTTCTGGTTAGTTTTATTTAAATAATAAAAGTAAACTTGTTATACATAACAAGACTTACGATATATCTGAATGAAAAATGTTATGGATCCATGAGCCTTGCTACTATTGGCATGGAATGTGTATCGGCCTTGCTCTTTGAAATTCACTCTCCTCAGGTAAAGCACAGCTTCAGACCTACAGGAACACATCCACAAATATATTATTAAAATAATTCAATACTTGAGATAGTATTAGTTACTACACTGTAAATGGCAAAAAAACCAAAACCAAAATTTATTAAGGTGTGCCCACTAACCTGTAGTTTTGGCTGATGAATAAAGTTTCAGGTTCTGAAGAATTGGGAAATGTTGGCACCTCCCATTGTTTGTTCATAATTGGGGGATAAGCCTCTATAAACACCCTCAGCTCGACATTACTCCCCTCATGAACATTAATGGACAAACCCTGGCTGGTCAGTTTGGGGGAAAGTTTGAGGTATGGTTCTCCTGAGACACAGAGTTTCATTTATTACTTATTCTCAATAATTATTATTATTTTTTCTGTAATTTCATTGTTTGGAACTACACTCCCAACATTAAAATTTCAACACCAGAAGGAAAATTGATAGAATTTTGGAAATCGCAGGACTGATAGACATGTTAATGATATGCACATAATAAAAAGTATACAAAATATTTTAAACAAAAATGAATTGATTGATTTACTAAAGGCATCACACACCACTTGATTTGATTTCTGAGATTTCATGTAGCTAAAAAAATATTTGCATAACCTCTTTACTTGGTGTTGTAATTTCAGTGTTTAGGACAGTTTAGTGTTTAATGACATATTAATTGGTAGGTTCAAGAATGGCATTTAACAATTTAAAACAGTTTAAGCCTGTGAAAATGATGAACATTAAGCACATAATTGTTTGGAATGACTAAGGTAAAGCATATTACATTCATTGAAACAAAGTGTTTTGACCTTTTAATTAAAAGCTTTGATCATAGAGGTACATGACACCTACATTCCAGATCAGTGGTACAAACCTACACAAAAAATTAATATACCTACATCATAGATTCCAGCTATTAGAAAGCTTTCATTTAAAGTTTGCTCTTTGTTTGTTTGCTCTGTTTAAACATTAATTAATATATTAACAACATCCCAAATACAAATTGCTTACTCTAGTTATTTCCAGCTGTCTAAATGTGGGGTTTCTTAATATAAAAAAAAAAATCAGGTTTTCATCAGCTGAAAAGCTTATAGCTGAAAATAAACACCATCAGGATGAACCAGCTACTGATTTTTTATAGAAACTCATTATAAAATTAAAATCATGAAACCAAAAATCCACTGTATGATGTGTCAATGTTGGCGTCATGTGTAGGTATCGTATATTTTTTAAAACACTACTCTTCAGTAAAATATTTCAGCCTATACTGTAAATGTATTAATGTCTGCAATATAGATAAAACAAACCGCATAAAGCATGTTAAATTACTGATTATTAGTTTCCACAGTTCCAGATAAGCACTATACAGTTTTTTGTGTGTTTTTTTATCCATATGCACTGCATAATATTAGGATGGGTGAACCGCTTTAGGCCATGTCTCTTACCGATAACTAGCAGCTGTGTGGTGCTGCTATTGACTCCAGCTTCATTACTTCCCATACAGGTGATGTTTCCAGAATGAGACAGGTCAACTGCAGGCAGGGTCATCTTACTCTCAGTAATTAATCTGTCATTCTTCATCTTACTTTCCCCCCCAGCCCTAGGTAACTCCTAACAACAGAATATAGACATGTTGAAACAGAGACAGGTCAGGCAATGGCAATTGCAAACTCTACACATCCATACAATGTCTAATGTGCAAATAAGAATTAATTGATTGATGGCTTTGTCATGGATTAGAATTATTAGCATTTACATCCACCTGTGCAACTTTTTTTCCAACACAAACTGCATGTCAAAGTGCAAAACTATAGTCCCTAACTTAAATTCATAGAAGCAGATTATTGAGTATATTCATTACAATACATAACATTTCATTAAATAAAAACATGATTTCCATAAAATGTTTTCATTATTACACATTATTACACATCTTATAATGATACTAACTTTATAAATCTCCTTGCAGCATATGGTATTATATCATCTGTTACGGTTCGCAGTCTTAATGCAACAACAATTCAACTATTGTTTAAATTCTATGTCAAGCAACTACGGACTTATGCTGTTAACTTAATAGATTGCAATGCAGCTTAATGAACCTAACTAGCTAACGTTTTTTACGTTTATGGATAAAAATCAGTTTTTTTATGCTAGAAATGAGTCAAAAGTGGAAATCAGGAATTGATTTAATTTGGGTGCAATAATTTGACCAGTTTAATCAACACGATATACAGTATTGTGTAAAGTATATTACACAAATACAATATATTCAAAATGGCATTGCCCCTCCATTAGCCATTGCAGCTGCATGCACACACACACACACACACATACACGTAATACACAGCTCCCTGTATCAGATTTTAAACATTGATGATCACCTGCAGAGCTAAAAATGGACGAGCCCCTTTATTCCTAAAGGTGTTAAGCAAGCCATGCCATTTCAGTTAAGTCTCGTACAGGCTTAAGGATGACTTGACTAAACCCACCCATCAGGACCATAAAACATCAAGATCTGCACTGGAAGCCACATGGTAGAATGAACTTCCGCTGGATGTCCAAATTGCTGAGTATCTTGCTTTCTAAAGATGGACCCTTCCATTGAGCATTTAAAAGAATACTTAAATTCCACTTACAGAAAAAAATAATCTCCTTTTTTATTGTTGGTTTCCCTTTAGTACCAAAGTGTGTTGTATTTATCTACATCATTTCCTATCAGTATTTTTATCTGGACAGCATTCTTGGTCTGTAAGCTATTTGTGCTAGTATGAGGAACCAAATGTAATATAAAACAATGACTATAAATCATTCTTGATTAGGGTATCCGCTAAGTTGATGAAATGTAGTCATATGTATTCATATGTTATAACTCTCTCAACAGGGTTAATTGAGAGGTTATGTATTCGAGGTTCAATGAAAGTAAAAAGTTAGTGGTTTACCACATTTGATGAGTGTGCCCAGGTGATGTTGTAACGGGAGTCTGAGTGGAATACTGAGCAAATAATCTCCAACTGTTCTCCAATGAGCCGCACATACTCATTACTATTTAGAGACACTGAGGGTGGAGTGCGAATTCCTGGGTGGAGACAAATAAAAAATAAGATTGTTGTGGAACCATTTTCTGCATTGCAAAAAGTGTCACTTAAAAACACATTAATTGCTTGCTTACTTGGGATGACAGTGAGTTTGAAGGTGGAAGACACTTTCTTTACTCCACTTGTCTTGCCACTGCAGACGTACTCTGCATTATATTCAGGATGAAGACCTTGGATCATCATCCCTTTCTTGGGATCAAAAGAAACATTCATGGCAGGGCAAGGTTCAGTGCCATTCTTCAACAGAAGCTGAATATCAGTGGCTGCAGGGTCAGTGAGGAGACAGGGAAGGACAGCATTGTCTCCCTCCTTCTTGATAATGTTTGACGAGCTGGTTGAGGCCACAAATAGGACTTTTGGATCTGTAAATAAAACAGGATATGACCCAGTTCTCAAAATCATGAACACAATAAAAACTCTATATAACATACTTTTAAGATCATAAATAAAATGCATACCCACCTCGTACAAATACATGGACAGATGAGAAGTTTAAGGCCTTTGTGTTAGTGTACACACATTTGTAAGTTCCTGTGAATTCACTTGTTGCATTTTTTGTGGTGAAGATGCAGCTGTTTCCCTTGGTCTTGCTATATTGTTTCTGTATAGCAAGCCGAGTTTTCCACTTTACCGGATGATCAACCACACAAGTCAGAGAAAGACGAGAACCGGTGTCTAGAACCACGTCAAAGCCAACCAGATTTTCTCCGTCTACCTGTATCTGAGGCTGAGACCAACCTGTCAATCACAAGAAGACCCAAGAGAGGGCATTATTGCATTTGCTGTAAACGTGCCAAACGTCTCACATGACAAACATGCGTATGCTTGTAATAGCATCAGCGAATTAGCTGGGAATTCAGGCAGCCCTTTGGTAATCTGACGTGCGCAAAACATGGTTGTGGCTCATCAACAGAAATGAAAGCCATTCGTTAACCAAACTGCAGAAGTGAACCATCAGTATTAAAACACAGCCCACATTGCAGCATCAAGCCTAAACCAACATCCCATTCCCTGGTCTCACTTCTCTCTCCTTTTGCAGTTGTTTTTGACTTGCATCTGTCTATTTCTGGCTGTGAAAGAAATTGTAGTATGTACTAAAATCAAGGTGAATCTCATAGTGTTCTCTGCCTAGTACACATTATTGATCAATTAGTGAAGTACAATGGAAGTCAGTGCTGGCTCTTCTTTTGTAATCATCTGTAATGTGGTGTCCGTTCAAACATTTAGTCTTTAATTTACAATAAGTGCTGAATCCTTTTATGGGTCGCTGTGGGTTTACAACATATCCCAAAAAGCCTGGAAACACTGCACCATGAACAGGGCGCTAGTCAGACTCAGTCAGCCCTGCATGATTCACTGGAATTTAATTGTTATTATTTGCTTAATTTTACTATTAATACAAACTTAACTATTTCATTTAACATCTAGGTCACCCAAGAAGGATGGGTCCCTTTTTTGAGCCTTGGTCATCCCAAGGTTTCTTTCTTCTTTATTCAGGCATTAGGCTTGCTCAATTTGAGATTTAGTTTTTAAGGTAACATAATACTGTAAAGCTGCTTTGAGACAATGCACCATTGTAAAAAGTGCTATATAAATAAATTTGACTTTGACTTTGTACCAACACAGCACATTTGATTTTATTACGTAAGTAAATATTTAAAGGAAATTGTAGCAGATTTCAAGAGCTCTGGGTCGAAATCCAATGAGCAAGAGCAGCTGTGCCAGAACAAATGGTGATGGCTGAAGAAATCAGACTGTAAATGACACATAGATGACACAGAGAAAATGTCTATAATAGAAGGCAGCTAAATAATTTCCATGTTAGACAGTTTAAAAAGTGTAAGGCAAGGGACAGTTTAGGATGTATACATTAGACGTTGAAGTAGTATGTGTTTTAAAGTGTTTTTAAACACAAACTGACGCTTCCCGGTCAGCTTGTGGGAGACTAGTAATAGAACAAGAAGAACAAGTCAATTTACTCAGCCCATAAACAATAGAATATGCAATACTTAATATAAGTTAATTTTAATTGGTGTGTGTGTGTGTGTGTGTGTGTGTATATATGTATATTATATATGTTCATGTGTATATATTATATTATATTATATTATATTATATTATATTATATTATATTATATTATATTTTATTATATTATATTGTATTATATTATATTTGTGGCACTTTTGTCTTTAAGGGCTTTCAGCTTCTCTAGTGCATTTTCAAACATGTCAGACATTTTTATGGCTGTTTTTAGTAAAACAAAACCATTTTTTGTAGAACATAAATACAGATACCATTGCAGCTACTGAAATTAGACTGACACTGTAATGAACTGTAAATGTGATCTTAATACACAGGCAAATACAAAAACAACCTCTACATCACAAAAAAAACAGAAGTGAAAATTTAAATTGCACAAACTGTGCCATTTGGTTTTTGACCAGAAATCAACCCCAGCTCATACAAACTAATTTCGATTCAGCAAATGAAAAAAGTGTTCTGGTTCCTGTTATCAAACTGTGCAAAAACGCATTTGTTTTTCTATTTAAAATGGTCTGGTGCAAAAGCAGGAGCTGAGTGTCAACATGATTAACCTCATTGTGGTGTGAAATTGGGAAAAAAAAAAACCTGATATCGATTATGAAATTAGTTCCAATCATACACACAAACCGTACCCAAGTTAATGAAATGACACATGTAGAGTTTTTCCATCATAGTCAGTATTTCAAAAGTAAGAGAACTATTGCAACAATTCAAAATAATAATAAATTGTTTCAGATCTCAGAAATCACTTTAAATCACTCTCTAAAATACCTCCCAGTAAGCATCTGAGATTATAAGGTTCTGATAAGCAGTTACAGTCCAGATTCTGAACGTAGACTAAACATTTAAAGGTTAAAACGTTTGCATTAATATGATGTTAATTCATTGATTAAAACTAAAAGTATCTGTATATAAACAATTTTTAATTGTTGTACAATGTTGACGGTCAGGGTCACATGGGGCTCCAGAATTCACATGGCACAGTTAAGCATATATCCCGAGCATCGCCAAGTAGGCCTTTGTTCTTTTAGACTCCACCAATCGTCTCTGCATTTAATCCCTAACCTACCTGGAAGGTATCACCAGAACTCCAAAGTCCCTGTGGTGGTGGACTACCGTATTAGATATCTGCATCGTCCGACTATCATATAATGTAGAGTTGATATTTAATAGTTTTTTAATGAATTTACTTTTATTCAATGTAATTCATGTTCTTCTTTTTAACTTATGTATGATTACTTTTGTGTACTACCTTCACACTGTATAATGCCCTTGCGCTGCCTTGAATTATGATCTAAATTCAACAGGTCTGGAGGAGTCTGTAAAAGTGAATGAAAAAAAAACTGACTATAGTGTAGCCTGAGTATTGCCTGTATGTGTTAATGTCATGCTGATGTCATATTCAGTATGTTTGAAACAATTCCCAACAATAACAAATACAAATATGACAAACTTGTGATATAGTCAATTGGGTAAAGTGATCATGGGATAACAATGAACATATGACAAACTGTTTTGATAGACAAGGCTAAAATAATCAAAATATTCTGTCTTATAGCCATATGAATCTGTATATATGTAACTGTGTTACATATATATGTATATAATAGAGTATTTGATTCCATCTGTTGCAAGACCATACGTTTTTTTAAAGTAGATGTAAACATTTACTACAGTCAGCACAGTCAGACAACACAGTCAGACTTCAGCTAATACACATTCAAACAGAAAGTGTATCTGGGTGAAATCCTGAGTAACTCTTACCTTGTACGTGATAGGACAGCAGTCCCAAAATAAAGGTGAGAAGAAGCATCTCAGCCCGGTTTTGGCCTGAGGCCTGAGTATTCAATACGTCTTGTGCACTGTGTGTCTGCTTTGGAAATAAGAAGTGATCCTTCCTTCAGTGTACTTCAACACACTTCTAGATCCTACTTCTCATTTTCCAGTGACATGCATGGAATGATGACGCCTGAAGATTTTTAAGAATACATATATAATCCTATGGTTAGATGTGGAGCAACTATTAATCACAGAGAGTGTAGATGAATAATAATAATAATAATAATAATAATAATAATAATAATAATAAATATATGTAACTGCTGGCAACAAAAGTGAGTACTTCTGTGAAAATGGCCAAATTGTGCTCAAAGTGTTAATATTTTGTGTGGTCACCATTATTATCCATCACTGCCTTAACTCTCTTGGACATGGCGTTCATTAGAGTTTCATCGGTTACTACTGGAATCCTCTTCCACTACTCCATGACGACATCACGAAGCTGGTGTATGTTAGAAACCTTGCGCTTCACCACCTTTCATTTGAGAATGCCTCACAGATGCTCAATAGGATTTAGGTCTGGAAACATGCTTCACCTTTATCCCTAGTTTCTTTAGCAAAACAGTGGTCCTCTTGGAGGTGTGTTTTTGGGTTGTTATAATGTTGAAATACTGCCCTGCGGCCCAGCACATGCACTCGAGTTCTTTGGTCAACCATGGTGAGACCTGTTCTTAGTAATACCTGTCCTGCTAAACCACTGTATGGCCACCGTGCCGCAACTCACTTTCAGGGTGTTGGCAATCTTCTTATAGCCTAAGCTATCTTTGTATAGAGTGAAAAACTCTGTTTTTCAGATCCTCAGATAGTTTTTGCCATGTGGTGCCATGTTGAACTTCCAGTGACCAGTATTAGAGAGTGAGACAGTGATAACACCAAATTTAACACACCTGCTCCCCATTCACACCTGAGGGAGGTAAAAAAAAAAAAAAAAAATTATATATATATATATATATATATATATAAATAAATGTACACATTATTTTTATAAAACAACTTACATATATATATATGTAAAAAAATAATAATATTTAATTTATGAAATAAAAGGGAATTAAGATATGGTGAAACAATAGATAACTTAGTTTATAATATAAAACATCTAAAAAGTTTAATTGTAATTGCAGTATTGTGGATCAAATTCAAAACATGTATTAAAACACTTCTAGTATAGTATATACAGTATATAAGCTTATATAACTGCAATTAATCCAGGGAGTTTTATAACATTGTTTGCCATTGCAATTTTTTGGTTTTCTCATATTAAACCCTTAAACTGCTTTGTTTCTTTAAAAAGTATACCCATATCACATTATTACTTATTTAATTAATTATTGACTGATTAATTGATTAATGACTTGATTAATACCTTAATCCCATTATTTTATCATATCCTGTGTGCTACATCACAACATTCATCAAATAAATGGAATTTAAAAGAATAATAATGTCTGCCAAATGAAGAAAACTGCAACTACTTGGATGGATACACTCAAATATATCATGCAAAAGTCATTAATAAGTGAATGCCCAAACAAAAGACTGAAAAATAAGACAAAGAAAAAAGACAAAGAATAGACCAGATGTGAGTGCGTTTTCTCCCTAATGTTTATTACAGATTTCTTTTATATATAACACATTCGGTACAATATACAAAATCTTTATACAAAAATACACTTGTAAACATACACTGTAAAACTTTGGTACCATAATAGAGTGTTTAATATTGTAAAGTGTGTAAAATGTGCTTTATGATGTGTCACTAAATAAGGTTTGGCTCATATACAAAAATGGATACAATAAAATGTAGAGATAAAGAAAGCGATGCATTAAACTTTCAGTGTATTTTACAGAACACGTTTTAGTGGACGTATGGCATACTATTCTATTAAGTGTGTGATTTTTTTTTTGTTTTCTGGATAGGTCAGGATATTTAATCCACATGCACAAATGTCATTCTACTCAGCATCAGGTATCCAAAGTATCAGATAAATCTAAGTTTTTGAACCACATCGATTCCAATGTGGGACTATGGTCACGTTTCTATTGATGACAGATAAAATCACATTTTACGACCACATAAGAAAGGGGTTCCAACTCGAATTGGAAGTACCAGATTCCATGTAATTTTGCTAATTTTGCATTGCAGATGAAAAATGTTAAATCTGATTCGGCCCACTTGTACCTGCAGTGAAAACATAGCCATTGACACATTAAGACATGCCTAGAGTGGGCACAAAAGTGTTGGTCCTTATTTTCATAAAACGAGACAATTAACAGACATCAACAAACTCAACAAACAAGTAACATTTTTCTGTTAACCTCTTTTTTGTCTACTAACTGTAAAGATTCCCTTTTGTGAGAGAACAAGTAAGAGAAGAAAATGTCACACACATACACATGCCCTGTGTCTAGTACCTTAACCTTGTTTCTCTATATTTCAGTCTTAATGCATAAATGTGTCAAATTTTCATTTGATAACACTGAGTCAACAATTTGATGGATATAATTGTCTGATACAGCTACAAACTCACTTCACTGTCATTTGATTTAAGGTACCTTCATTTCCTTCAAATCAAAAGAAATCAAATTGAATGCCACCTAGAACATAATACCCATAAGACTTTAAAGTGCAAATTTGCTACTAGTTTGTAAAAATCTTCTCTTTTGTAATGTAAATATAGCATAATCATAAAAAACATAGATATGTCTACAAATGGTTTTGCTCACCAGTTACAGAAAGAAATGAAAATGACATTAGGCAAAAACCTATGTACCTTAGTATATACACATACACCCTCTTGTTAAAAAGTTCTTTTTGCATAGCCAGATGATAACACTGAACCTTCTATCCTAAATAGTAACAACAGTCTTAATTGCTACAAACCTTAAGGTCATTCACAGCAAATAATTTCAATACTGATCATTCATGTGTAGCTCCACCTCAGGCAGTTAAAGTACCACTGAACACTTGATTTTAGATAATGAAATTAATATGAAAAATCACGTCATTGCATGTATAATAAGGGCATGTATTTATAAACTGTTATAGATTATTTCTACAGTTCAGAGCCTGTGGCATTCTCTAGCCCAGCGGTGCCTTACAGCAGGTTCAGGGTCACACAGGCATGGCTGGCAGTTTCTGATGAAGGGGAGAAATGTGGAAGATTGTGCAACCCCTAGTGTTGCAACAGGGATTGCTGCCTAGTCAATGTACTCCCACCTGCCTACAAGCTGGTTACAGCAAGAGCTGTTACGGCAAATTGTTTTATATAATACTTTATCTTGGTAAATTACTTAGCTGGAGAAATCTAAACATCCTGCATTAAAAACAAGAAACTTTATACCATGTGCTTTTAGCAAAAGTTTTCTTATAAATTTAGAAAGAACTTCTCAGAATTTGAATTTTAAAATAGATTGATTTTTTTGAAAACTATTATACCCATGGTATGGAACTCAGAGACAGGTGTTTTAAAAATAAATCAATTTTATGTTCTATTAGATTTATTAACTAATTAATTTTTCTATGATCATTTTATTGATATTCTGTATTTATTTTACTCAAATTCAAGAGTTACTCTCTGTTTTAAGTTGGTTTTGACTTTATGATGTAAATCCGATAATACACATAAATACACATTAAGCATAAAACACTTATTAAGCTTGTCGGTTTACAATACATTCAATTTACTATATATTGGTCAAAGCGTATCGCAAATGAAAATTAGGGCGCACCAGCATATAACATATATATAAAATCATTGTGACATATTTCTTATTACATTTCTTTATGTAGCCTTTTTCTGCACATGGTGTGAGAGGCAGACAATGTTTCTTTTCTGGCAAACATAAATTGTAATTAACATCAAGTAGTCAAACTTGCTTTTTATCTAAAAACATATAAAGAAATAAAAATGTAAGACTTATCTTTGCTTATTTGACAAATTAGTATTTTATCAAATCTGCAACATTGTGGGACCAGTAAACTACTACTGACGCTGTTAGTAGTCTAGAACACTACATAGTATGCAGTATTACATTTGGGATGAAGCCTGCTCTGCACATCAAAGTTAGCAGTCTGACCAGCTAAGTGCTAATAAAGTAGCTTGTAGACACAGGTGGGAGTTGTTTTTGGTGTCAGTTTTGATCTCATTGTGTGATTATTGGATATTATTGTCTGATGTTTTGCAGCATACAGTGTCATTACTTAAAATAAACTAACAAACATCTAGCTCTCAAAACATTTTAAGACTATTTAGACAAGTTTAAATGAAAACCTTTTGAATAGATAAGCTAATTTGGTCAAAATAGCAAAATATATAAATAAAATGATGCATCCAACCATTTGAACATCAAGCTTTGAGTTCAGGGGTACTTTAAATACAACATACTGTACCATTACACATTCTGTTGATACAATACCAGAACCAGATATTTCACCAACAATTCAAATGAGCTAGCTCCTTTTTCTGTACATAGGCCTTCATAACTTTGTCCTTACATTTTAATTTGCAATATCTCTTTATCAAGCTCTTCATATTGATGTAAATGATGTAAATGTGTAAACTTTTACACATTTCTGAACATTAATAATACTGACGTTTGAAATATGGCTCCTGGGAAAACGTTTTATTTTTATTTTACATTTTTCATCCGTAACCTGATGACATTAAAACTAAGGCACTGTTATTGCTTTACATGACTTTTCAATCCAAGGAGCTTAATTCTCCAAATCAATTCAAGTCTTCCATATACTATCAACCGCTACAATTCCTGATCTTTCAGCTATAGGCAACTTAATATAAACCATCCGTCATTATTTAGCCCCAATGATTGTTTGTACGTAGTAGAAAACTATAAAACATCTTTAGCATTTACCAGATGCTGTGTCTGCCTTTTGTTTGCATATTAATTGTAATGCGAGAGGATATGGCATGTTGTCACAGGAAGCTCTCCTCTACATCTGGGGTGCTGGAGCATTCCTTCTGCGGTTCGTTTTGCTCTGGGTCTGGCTCTGTGCTGGGCTCCTCCAACGATGCTGTCTCTGCCTCAGAACCCACCAAGCTACAGAGAGAAACATTCATAAAATAATTTCCAAGGACAGACTTCTAAAAAAGTTTATTCACCCCTGGACAAATTATGTGTTGTTGAATTTTTTTAATGCCATATTCAGGCCACATGTTCATGAATAAAACCATATTATATAATTAATATTGCTGCTAGATTTCCGCCTTAATCAAGGAAACATCTAAGAACAGTGTCAGAAGAAAAACAAAACAAACAAAAAAAAGCAATGAACATAAACAGATGGGTGTCTTTTCCACATTTTTGGATGTTACGGCTAAAAATAAAATTATGCTGAAATTAAAATAAATCAAACAAGTTTTTCCCTGTCATTCTGCACTCCGAATTCCATAATATAGTGAAAACAGAATTATGGAAATCTATTAAAAAGGTGAAACTAAAATACCCTTTCACCTTTTTGTAGTGCAGTGACCTAAGTTTTCACACCCATTACTTGGTACAAGCACTTCTTGGGGAATGATGCCACAAGGTTTGCACGGTTGGACTGAGGGATTTTCTGCCATTCTTCTATGAAGATCCTCTCAAGCTCTGTCAGGCTAAATGGGGACCATAGATTGACAGCCATTTCAGGTCCCTCCAGAGATGCTTGACTGAGTTCAGGGCTCTGGTTGGGCCACTTAAGGACACAG
>JAUZSU010116860.1:0-19203 GCA_034780255.1 Parotocinclus maculicauda
TTCAGTTCTGATTGGACGTCACCTATGCCGAACATTTTCGTCTCGTTTTTATTCGTTGACGAAAGTGTCAATTAATTCCGTCATAGTTTTAATCGTTGTAAGTAGTTTTTGTTTAGTTATCGTTTCTTTTTCGTCATGAAGAAAAGGTTTGTTGATGAAAACTATGACGGAAATAGATCGTCAACGAAATTAACACTGGGTCCCATTAACCTTATTTGATTGTATTTGAGTATTAATAAAAGCAAGCACTTGAGTAAAAATCAGATGGTACAGCTTCACTTGAATCAAAGTAATATTTGATCAATAGCATTGTTACTTAGACTTATGTAATGAAGTCCACCTGTGCTACTATAAAACCCTGTATTTCTGAAACTAGTCAGACTGTTTGTAAAGGACTACGCACTACACATAAGTGTTATAGAGAAATGAGCAATTATGTGGTTCTCCTCTGGCAGCATAAAACGACAGTGACAATAATGCAAGTTGAACACTAAAAAATGCAGCAGCATGGTTTGAATGACAAGGATATTTTAATATTGCGTGATGACTGGTCCTACAGGCATCAAGAGAGCCTATAATTTCAGCTTGTTAGTCTTGTGCAAGTGGGAAAAAAATGTTTTCTAGTCACTCGTCAAAAGAAAAAAATCACAGCCGTCAAACCTCTTGGTATTTTTAAACGCTACTGACTCAGAGACTGGCTGACAAATGGCCCATTGAAAATTAATGTAATTCTGTTCTCTATCTTATAAGCAAACCACAAACAACAGACTACAGCATATTTATTAATAAATAAATAAATATCACTGTTATTTGTAGCTGCTCATTGTCCAGTATCACAGTTTAATACATTAGCATGACAGGTTTATTCATGCTTCATAATTACACGATGATGATGAAATCCGCAGAGACCAGAGCTTTCTTTCCCTGGCTGAAGGCTAATCAGTCAGTCTGATTGCTATATCACTTACATAAATAATGTCTGGGTTTGACAATTTTGGCTTCTACTAAATGAGTGTATACTGATGCAATGTGAGACCATGTTTATCTGTTAGCTTGTGTATATGTAGAATTTGAACCGTGTGCCAAAGGTTTTATAGTTTATTGTTTACAAATCATTTCTCAAGACCAGGGTAGTCATCACTTCAAAAACAGAGGAGACAGCACAGTACTCATCATAGTGGCTGACATTCTGCAAAGATCACACCAAAGTGCAACGCTGTAGAAAGTGAGAAAGAATCCATGAGTAACAGCGAAAGCCCTGCAGAAGTGTTAATTTATGTAATTGTTGAATAATTTTTCTATGATCTGATCACTTTATTAGGTACACATTCCTCATTAGGTACACATCCTACACTTATTGTATCAGTCCTTCTTATTAAACTGATGCACTTTGTGTTATAAATTGGGTTAGGCTCCCAATTTACAAAAAGGGAAAAAGTCACGCAGCTGTGTTGCGTACCTTAACCGCTAAGTACCTTAGGAGTTTCCCCTGTACGTGTCCATTGGCACTATAAACTCCAGGACGTTACCGACTACAAAGTAGCGGAGCAAACGGAAGACCGTGTGTGACAACGTGGCAACGAACAGGACTGAGGCTCGTCCTTAAGTAACGGGAGCCCCAAGTGTTAGTCATCACATTGTCAATTAAACTCACCATATAAGTGGCGTCACTGGACGCTCTGTAACATGTACCGGGGCGAGCCAGGAGCTTGAGGTAAGCCTCGTAACAGTACCCACCCAGGGACCGCTCTTGAGGGACCAAAGCCCACGGCCTGGTTGTCGTGGAACTCCCATATCAGGGTGGGGTCCAAAATGTGATGGGCAGGGACCCATGAACGCTCCTCTGGGCCATATCCCGCCCAGTGGACCAGGTACTGAGTGCTTCCCTGGAGCGTGGAGAGTGGACCGTGTAGGGTGGGAGGCGGCAGAGCTCTTGGAACAGGGCGACCCAATGACGCGGTTCATTGCCAAGTAGGGCCGGGGTCACGGAGGCACGTAAAGTTTGCCTGGCAGCCCGTCCCCCTGGTGGTGCTTGGCCGCTTGAGTTGGGCACCGGTGTGGCTGAACACCTCGGCCGTGTCGCGGCACCGAGGTGGGAACTAGGGCAGGTTTCCTGGGGAAACACTGGCGCGCGGGAGACCATTCATTGATAGAGCCGGAGGCCCAAACGATGAACGAGATGTGGGTCCCCTAGGATAACCTTTTCTGATGCTGTCCCAATCAAAGAGTGAGAGAGCGTGTCCGGTGGGTAATGGGGCCCCCTAGGAGTTGCCGCCCATCAACCCCACAGACCAACATGAGAGTTTAAAGCCGCTCCAGGGGCAACCCAAGGCATGAGCCAACCCCCGGTCGATGAAGCTGGCGGCCGACCCCGAGTCCACACTGGCCTGTATGGTGGCGGACCCTGCCCTCCACACCGGGGGCGCCTTCAAAAGGGGACCTTGATCAGGGACATGATCGGTGCGTGTCACAGAGGCCCTGTCGCTGTAACATGCCCTTAATTTAAGCGAGCTGCCCTTCTTGTGGGCCCTGGCGGAACCCATGCCACCTAGCAGCATGGGCTCGGGTGAGAGGGACTGCTCAGGGAGGTCTCAGGAAGGTTGTAAGCTCGTGAGGACACCCGATGGGCACGTGCCGCACTGCGTTGCCAGATGCGATTATCGAAGGCCAGCTGATAAAAGGCTAAGAGAGAGACGGGAGGGTCCCAGAATGCGAGCTCGCCTTTAAGGGCCTCGTTGAGGCCCCGATGGAAGAGGACAGTAAGGGGGGCTTCCCCCATCCAGCCTCACCCGCCAAGGTGCGAAACTCGACCATATAGTCCTCCGCAGGCCGTTTTCCTTAGGCGATCTCGACCAGGCGGGGTCCTGCCTTGCTCCTGCCCGAGGAGTGGAAAAATGTCTCCTTCAGGGCAGTGGAAAAGGCCTCCTCAGAGGTGCAATTGGGCCCTTTTTGTTCTCAAACAGTGCTGGCCCATTCCAGGGCCCTCCCCGAAAGGAAAGAAACCATATATGCCAATATAAAGCGCTTAGACAGGAAGCACGAGGGTTGCAGCTCAAAAATGAGTCCACATCCACAGCGCTGTAATGTGGCAGTGGGGTCTCCACCAGGTTGCAGGGAACAGGGGCGGGAGTGCTGGTAGCTTGAGTGAGGCACTCTATAAGCCTTTTTATGGCCGCCTCATGGCGTCCAATAGCTGCCCCCTGTAGGAGAATTGCCTCAGGGACGTCGTGGGAACCCGCTGCGTCCATTTTTGGCCACGTCGTTCTGTTGTGAATTGGGTTAGGACCAAACGATGCAGGAAAGAAGGGGCCCCACGACGCATAATAATAATGGGGAAATAACAAAAGAGGCAGAGCGAAAGTCTCTTCAATTTACAAAAACTAAAAAAGGGAAAAAGTCACGCAGCTGTGTTGCGTCCCAAATGAGAATGCCGTGCGTGCGAATTAGCGGTAATATGCACCGAAACGGCAGAAGGCGAGCATGCAGTAAGCACAAGAAGGTGCCGATTTGAGACACTTCCCAAATCGAGTAGCACTGAGGAGCTGCGGGACACCAGGGGGCGAGCCCAAGCTCGTGTGTGCGAGGTGCGTGAAGAAGCAGCTTCTGGGCGCGTCTCAAATCGGTTTTCCCTCATACTCATCCGTCGGCACTATAAGCCCCGGGACTTTACCGACTGGCCATAAATGATCGCTTGCGTTCTATACAAAGTAGTGTAGCAAACGGAAGACCGTGTGTGACGACATGGCAACAAACAGGACTGAGGCTCGTCCTTAAGTAACGGGAACCCAAGGTGTTCGTCATCACGTTGTCAATTAAACTCAGCATGTAAGCGGCATCACCGGACGCTCTGTAACGGCTACCGGGGCGAGCTGGGAGCAGACCGGGAGCTTGAGGTAAGCCTCGTAACACTTTGTTGAACTACAATTCCCAATTTTCTACGATTACACTGTTTCTCTACATACTTAGTTCCCCTTTACTCCATTTACTCTGTTCTGTTGGCTAGGGACCTCACAGGACCACCTTAAATCAGGTAGTGAATGGTGGATCATTCTCAGTAGTATTTAATTTGTATAACATGAGGTAGGGAACACCAACCTTGGGGATCCGGTCCCAGAATGTATAGTTAGATACTTTATATAGTATAGTACAGTTCTGAGAATGATTCACCACCAAGGTATGAAAGTTTTACATTTTTGCCAGTACTATTACCACAACCTTCATCGTTTCTTATTGTTCACCATTTCACAACTGTAGTGTTTTTCATACATTGTTTTAAACAAAAAGTACAATCTTTTAATAAACTATAAGAAATAAAAGGACTAATGCAGAGAATGTATTCATATTCATATTTGTTTTTTTCTGTTCACACTCCACTCCAGTACATGCATCATACATATGATCACCCTGAACTGGCCTCCCTCTCTTGGCTCCTATTCTCTGCATGCTTTAATGGTGTTTTATTTGACAAAACCTATGTAGGATATGAAAAATATATAAGACACTAAGATATTTTTTCTGTCTATAATACTACTAAAATAATCAGAATAACCAGAAACTATACTAAATGCAATTGATCTTTTCAGGCTATTTTCAATAAAGTCCTATCCATCTAATGCACACAATAAAAACTCAAAAACATTTATAAAACATTATTTCTTTATTGATTCTATTGTTTCCCCCCATCTTTTCTCAGTACACTTATTGACACTACTAGAAGTAAAACCTGAGCTTTCAGATTTGTCAGCAAATGAGTAATCAGTTACTGTGGACGTTCTGAACAGTCAATAAGCCAGATAACATAGAGGTTCTGAACTCTGAGCGACTTTTTTCTGTTCCACTGTTCCTCAATCTGACAGCCAAACATGTTGTGCAGTTTCATGCAGTACTTGTTGAACTATCTTCGTTTATTACCATGTACCTTTATGCTTTTTTACAACTGTGACTGTTTTGAATGTGGCAGCTGCTCTTTCATCTTTCTCGATTTGTGTGCACACACTGAACCTTTCAGGATACAAGGTGTACCTAATAAAGTGAGCACAGAGTGCATGTGGCTCACGGTGCCATACGCAGACAAGGACTAGTATAAGGGCTGATACTTGCCAATACTAAAATACTGTATCTCACATTTGGTAGGGTTGTACGGTCCTATTTCAACCTCACTGATCAACCTTAAATAATTGTCAAATCATAAATGTATGCCAAAATGCATGGTACAGAAGGAATTATTCCGACCCACGTGTGAAACTTTGATCTCCAGTCTTTAATGTATTTCTGTTGAAATCTTATTAGATCAGCACAGAATTAAGCACCGTTTTAATTGAATGATCTTATGTAATGAACAAGCAGTTATTTGCCTTACAGGCTTTACATAGATCCCAGAGAGAGTAGTGAGACAGTAGCTAAACAACCTATGTTAAAAAGCAAGGAGAAAATCATGGGGAAATGGCAGTAAAAATGAAACACATGTCAGTGTCACACAGGCCTCGTCTGTCGGTAATGGTTGGACTGTTAACTGTGCTGGCATTTAGAGAAGCGGGTAAAAAAAACTTCTCGAAGGCTGTGCGGTGTAGAACAAATACGGCACTATGCGGATCCGAAAAGCTTTTTTTTGTTCTCTGCAGGGTGTTTGCTTAATGATTTTTCACATATTAAAAGAACAATCTTTTTTTTTACAGGGGGGCAGAGCTGTATTATAATGTGGTATGACCTACTTTGGATTAATGCATGTGAAACAGCATTTGAAAGCTCATGCTCATTAGGTATACTTCTGCTTAGTTACATTATATCGTAATATCCTTCTCAAAAAAGGAAAGCCTGCATAATGTGCAATTTTCTCATCCGATTCCCAGCTCTGAGTCAGATAATCAAGTCCAGTGCACCAGACTGCAGAGAAAATGAAGCAGAAGAGTGTGATTAGTGTTTGAATGTCCTGGTGATGTAGGATACAAAAAAAGACATATTGCTGAATTGCAAATCTCGCTTTTTTCCGTAGCACAAGCGAGACGAGACAGGCAGGTTAGGTTAACGCTTGTTCTTCTCAGACTGAATTACAAAGTGGGCTGCATCTCAGAGCTGCGACAATACACCTTCTTTCGCAAAAGCTTAAAGGCCTGAGCTGAATCGAGCTGAGCAGCATTTCCACAGAATCACATTGTCGAAAACAGAATTAGGATTGCACTGCACCTTTGGCCTCTGCTCTCCAGGTCGGGTAATGACAAGTCTTCTAGATCGAGAGAAAGCATGGAATTTTTCAAGGTGAAATGAACAGTAATGGATTTTTCTGCCAAGGACTCTGTCAGGGGCTTTATCCTGCGTATGCAGATCATGCCGCTGTGGAAGGCTATTTCGAGAAATCTGGACATGGCGGATCTGCAGTTACAACCCCAAATGTGAAAAGTTGGGACAGTATGAAAAAAATGCATTGTTCTGTACATTTAATTTCTTTCATTAATTCTCCTCCGCTTAATCCACACGGGGTTGCAGGCCATCTCTGGGCAGAAAAAAACCCTAGATGGGGCACCAATCCATTGTAGGGCACACACACTAAGGGACTCTTTAGAGACAGCAATTGACCTAACCAAGCATATCTTTAGACTGTGGGAGGAAACAGGAATGCCCGGAGTAAACCCATGCAGACACGGGGAGGACATGCAGACACCATCCAGAAAGGACCCAGGCCGCTCGACCCTGGGATTGAACCCAGGACCTTCTTGCTGTGAGGCAGCAGTGCTACCCACCGAGCCCCCGTGCCGCCCTACATTAAATGTTACTTTTATTTAATTGCAGACAGTATAAACCCAGACTAATCAATGTTCAGCAAAAAAATATATTAAAAAAGAAGTTATTTGTATAGTTCAGAACTTACTTTTTCTATTTTAACCTGTTTTGCATTTTCTTGTTTAAATATGTTCTGGATAAGTTGAAGTCTTGACGGCAGCATATGGTGCTCTAAGATCCCAATGTACTATACTGCACTAATGCTGCCACCACAGAAATGTAAATAACCTTTACATTATATTTAGCCAAGGCTAGACACGACTTTTCTACTTTTTGTCTTTGGTCTGGAGCACACAGCCTGCAATTCTTCCAAAGAAGGTCTGGAATACTGATTTATCTGACCACAATACATTAACCAGAAAAGCATGAATTAACTTGGGTTCACACCGTCTGCAATGAAAAAGTCAAGGTAACTGTAAGGAACACTGCATATTAGAGAATAGAGAAAATTAGAATTTTGTAGAAGGTCGACCATAAATCAGGTCCAGAAAGTTGACAGTCAGACACCTTTTAGTCCTTTGACAAAATGTAATGTTTGACTAATATGCTCTTTCATGTACATTTAGACCTTTAGCAAGCACCTTTATTTATAGCAACCTGCAACTTACATACAGTACAGTTTTACAATTGAAGCAGTTGTGGGTTAAAGGATTTAATCAAGGACCAAACAGTGGCAGCTTGGCAAGAGTGAATTGAACCATGGGCCTTTCTGTTCCCTAGTCCAATACCTTTACCGCTAAGCCAAGCTGCTAAGTCGTGCTGTCTGGATCAATACCAGATAACAATCAGCGATTTGGATGAGTGAACAGTGGGTGTAATTATTTTGTGGTAATCATAGACCATGTAAATTGTACAGTTTGTTTCCAGTAAAATTATGTACTTAAGCTGTGTGGTACTTAAGTTGTGTGGTCCTTGAGCCGTGTGGTACGTGTACAGTGTGGTGGCTGAACTGTGTGGTACGTGTACAGTGTGGTGGCTGAACTGTGTGGTACGTGTTCAGTGTGGTACTTAAGCTGTGTGGTACGTGTACAGTGTGTTACTTAAGCTGTGTGGTACGTGTTCAGTGTGGTACTTGAATTGTGTGGTACTTAAGCTGTGTGGTACGTGTACAGTGTGGTACTTAAGCTGTGTGGTGCGTTGTACAGTGTGGCGGTTGAACTGTATGGTACTTAAGTTGTGTGGTCCTTGAGCTGTGTAGTGTTTAAGTGATGAGTTATGTGTACAGCCTCATACCCATGGAATACACTTCTGTTTAGTGTGGCAGTGCAGTGTAGTCCTTGTGCTGTGAAGCAACGTTCATTTGTGTAGCACCTTTTGTAAACTGGGTCATCAAAATGACATTGCTAATAAGAAATACAAGGATGATTCAAATGAAATGGTGCATTATCTACATAAAAATATCAAAAATATAGTGAAATATTCAGTCTGAGCACATTTCACTATAAGCTTCTATGTCATGAGGTCCTAGTACAGTGTAGACAGCTTTATCGTGAGCTACTCACACTAAGAGTGCATAAACACAGACACAGCTGTGCATAATTCAACCTCTGTAAAACTGCATACTTAGCAAAGCTATATTGGATACTTATAGTTATCTAATGTACTAAATAGTAAAGATACTGTAGTGTTATTCATACATTGATTCGTTTACTATTAACATTGACCACCACATATTGATTTTCTGTTCTCGTACTGCGTAAAGTCGATCAACTTCTTTCATTATAGTGCTACGTGCAGTGCCATGCATTAGTTCTCTTTGTCCCACTCTGTTTTTCCCACTCTCAAATCCATGTTTGACATTTTTGAGTCCATTTGTTGACAGTATGTTATATGTGGTCATTATACCAGTTCTAATAGAACAAATCTGATGCTAGCTTAAGACTGCATAGTACTGTATGTTACTGTTCATCAATAAAACCATCAAGAATTAAGAATTATTGTTGTTTGCAGAGCTCTATTTCTCATCTAAGAATGGTAATACTTTTAGTGTTTTGAGTGACTCTAGGGTTAGAATTTAGCTAATGAATCCCCCCATGTAGCCCTTAGTGAGTAGAGGGCTAATGGGTTCATGTCTGGTGGTATCTAATCCACTCAGGACACCAGACCAGAGAGCAAGCGGGAGCAGAGGTCGCCTCTAAGCAGGTATCATTCGACCGGAGATGCACGCAAGTCCCTCATCGTAATTTGATGCTGAATAGATCTGACAGTGCATTTCTCTCATTAATTGGTAATTAAAAGAAGGGGCCAACTGGGAATGTAATGAAGTCTTACTAATGCTTTGATGTATGTCTCTGAGTGACGTGCTTTCCCCCAGATGATTAATGAGAGCGACATTCCTCTGGCGGAAGCATTTTGATGACATCGCCTGCATTGATTGAGTTTTCCTAACTGCACTAATGCCATGCGCTGCCTAGGTAATGGCTAGACTAACCTCCTGTTCAAAAGTCATCACGGGTTCTTCTGGAGTGCTGCAGTGCTTTTTATGTTTCTTCCATAACTGAAATCTTTCTTTTAGGTGACAACAACAATAACTCTGTGAGATCTGTGGTCTAAGCTAAGATCAGGCTTTTTCTCAATTTTCAAGGGAATAAGTCTTCTACTGACATGGTTACGTCTGTTCTGCCTCCAGACGCCTGGGAATTTAGAGAATAACATGTTTTCTTAACCTTTCCTACGATACTCTTGTTGTATTGACAAGGTTCTTTCTCACACCGTGGATTGTATGTATATACTTGAGTTGCATTTATCTCTGAGCAGCACATGTTAAATTGGCCTATATTGATTTGATGTCCCATTTCTTGTACTGGAATCGATTTTAATGAAGAAAGACAGGTTAGGTTTTTAGGTTCTAGTCAGCAATATTGCAAAATAAATTCTAATTCTTCCATTGCAATTAAAAACAGTCAATAGATTTACATTGTAAAATTAGCTTTCATTGCAGCTGGGTCTGAGCTTCTAATTGACTTGATGCTTTCACACACCTAAACAATTTGAGCATTTGATTGAGTATTTTTGCCTCCATATATACTGCCTGGAGAAAAAGGTCTCACGCACTAATATTTCGTTGGACCGGCTTTAGCATCATTTCCACAAGGTATAGAAACATTTCGAACATAATCAAGACAAATGGGCAGCCCCCAGAGCTAAGGATAGTAAGTGCTGAATGATTGCTGAAAACTTCTAAAAATCTGCTTGAGTAAATATCTGCGGTTATTTTTGTTATTATTAAGGTCTACTTACAGTAGCTCATATATTACCTTGCCAGATAAATTAGCTGTTCTAGACCAGCAGTTGTAATGACACATGTAACGGTGGCTTGGTGAAGAAAGTTTTATTAAGCACCTTAGCAGAGTGAAAGCTGGATGAAGTTTGACTGCCATCGTGCTTCTTGAAGTACCGAGATGAGGATAATGAGCAGGTGACACCGCTCAGGTGAATTCAAGGATTAACAGATCTGGCCTCCGTAGCATTAGAACCACGCATGAATCACAGGACAGTTGCAGATTCGTTTCTATAAGCAAATTCATTTTTATATGTAGTAGAAAGCTGACACAGCACAAGGAAAGAAACAGTGGAAGTAAGAATTACAACGTATTTGCAACTAGAGAGCAAACTAGAGAAACAAAGGAAGGAGAGCGCCCTGTTTTAGCAACACAGACACCTGAGTTAAATGCAATAGTTTCTTACAGTTTCTGCGTGCTCAATTAGATCTGTTGTAAAATAAGTGCTTCTCCTAAATATAACAGTATACAAGACAGCTTATATTTCCATAGAAAAACAGACAGAGAGGACAGGGGAGTGGCTGATCAAATCAGTGTGTATTACAGTCAAATTTTATGTTTACCTTAAATACACTGATCACAAACATTGGGGGATATTTGACTAGGGGATATCTGATCTTAAAATGAAGTATCCCCTAATTTTTGTCAGTGTTATAATTAAATGTGTGTATGGGAATGTGTATGGGAAACACTGCTTTATCCTGGCTATTTAGTCAGTACTAGAACACTACAGTATATCATATAGCTTTGCTATATAATATGTAATATATAAGTACATACATATTGGACAGTGTCCAGATTAAGTTCAAGTTTATAAAACACCCCGTCCTCTTATCTCCTACTGATCTCCTCCTAAAAAATAAGAACAGAGCCCCTCTTTAAAATCACAGATGTTCAAGTACTGTAGTCTGTCTGGACGAAGGTTTCCATTAAGATTATAGTGAAAATTGTTCATGTTTACTTCAGTTTAACATGAATATTTATGCCACCATTTGGCCTGTCAAAATGCTTTTACTAGAACCAAACAGCATATCATAGTGAATGGCTTGTCAATACACTTATAAATGAAAGACGTGGCATAATTTTCTATTTTGGTTTGGTCGGCTGTAATATTTCTCAATAAATAATGATTTGGGAGGAATAGCATGTCAGTTGGGCTGACAAGAAAGCTCTGTAAGGTATTAAGTCAAACCAACAAAGACTCACCCATACAAAAGGACTAATTTAACTCCTAGGCAATAGTGTGTGTCAGTTAATGACTCCTAATGTGTTTTAAAATAAGATAGAGCAAATTAAAGACATGGGTTGTATTCGTTTTTTTGTATGAATTCTATATCGTAAGGGAATTTTATTAAGTACACTAGGTTTCATCTTTTGCAATGGCGATTTTATGGCAAAGGCCCTGGAGACGAATCAAAAATGCTTTTACAGTGTGTACAGATGCCATAGCTCTGCACTTTTCAAATACACTGTTCACAAAAAATAGGGGATGTTACGTTAAGGGATGTTGTATTTTAAAAAAAGGACATCTAACACTAGTACCGTAAAGACTAGATGGGTCTCTCTATTAAAGTGACCAATCACTGTATGAAGACCAATTAGGCCAAAAATGATCTGCTCCACAATGATGTTTACCTAGGAGAAATGTCAAAATGGGTTAAAATTTCTGCATCCAACACATGGACTACAAGAGCTGGCAGCCACTTACCGTCTAATATATATGCACTATATATATATCCCAGAACTTGACATGCACAGTTGTAATGACATAATCAACATCATTCAGTCTGTAATTGGTCATGCAATCTACATGTAGGCATGCTTCTAAAAGAAATCCAATTACTGACTGACTCGATATTGGGTAACTAAAGTGCTTTTAACACATGATAAGAGTTCTTGCAGTAATCTCATTACTCTGTGCATCTAAACACTCAACATGATGCAAGACCCTTTTTCCCGTATGAACGAAGCATTTGGTGCGACTTCACCGGTGTCTAATGTTGTGTAGTGTAATGTATTGAACGACATATCACTCATTTTCAGAAGATATGACTGGATAATGAATTATCCATAGCTGCTCAGAGGCTGAGCAAATAAATATTCATGACTCTTCTACATACTGTCTAGTCTGTCAGTCAGATTTGGCTCATGTAACACTGCTGTGATAGCGTATGCATACATATTCATAGTCTACGCTCTAAACTTTGTCCAGCGTTAGAAATTACATTTGTACTTTTTTTTGTGTGGTCACATCAGTGGCGCTTGTTGGAATGGGCAGGCGCTTGTATTTGCATTGTTGTGCAGACGTGTCAGATTTGGCATTCATTCCGCTTCATCCCACAAGTGTAAATAAGCACAAATGACAGCAGGTTTTATATAATAAGGAGGCCATCTGTCAGGTGGATTTGTTTTTAATTTCAAGCAAAGCGCTCACTTAAACCCACAACCCAAAGAGCACATCATGAACCAGTGATTTCTATAAAGCTCTAGCATGGAGTGCTATACCTGATCCACTTCAGGAGCTTGTCTGAAATCCTGACCGTGTCTCTCTGGCAGAGCTGTGGGTTTGGATTAAAGACTTCTTTAGAGGCGGTCTCTTCCAGTGCCTGAGGCAGAAGAGGAGTGTTAGGAAAAGGTTAGATCCGCATGGCACGAAAGCATGCTGACATCTAACACTGCATTATTGCTCTGAAATACCATATGGCCTGGCCCCTCCAAAATTAGGCTAACATTTCATTTGCTATTCTTATTTTTATGGTAAACCACTTTGGCGAACTTTCGATTCCCTTTCTTATAAATGAACAGCTTCTTTAAAGTGCCCTTAATGTAGCCAATTGCCTATTGAGCCTGTGTGATAATAGCATCCTCCATGTCATGCTGCTGCTTCTAACTTAAATGCTAAATGTAAATGCAAGCTAAAAGGCCTGGGCAAATTAAGGTGTGTGTGTGTGTGTGTGTGTGTGTGTGTTGTTGGGTTGGGCTAAGGTTGGATGTAGGAAAGGATGTATATAAGGAGTGTTTACGGAGCTATTTTCATGCAGAGGCCAATGTTCAGGCTCCAGCCTGACCACTCCGTATGCACCACAGCTTTTCATCACAAATAGAATCTCATTTTCAAATAGAAATTGTCTTGCGAGCTACACATTGTTCTTGTGTGGTGGAGAACAGATCCAGCATGAGCACTTCATCGTATTTGTAACGCCTCCTCTTCATCATAATCGTTGTGCTTATAAGAAGTTAAATGACAGCCAGATGTTGTGCAGTATTCAGTCTTTGTGAGCTTTAACATATCTCATTCTGTTCCTATTTCAAAGAGTGGTTTCAAAAAACATTTTTTTAGAAGGATAACTGAACCAACCACACTGCCAACATTGTTCAGGCATGGTGTGTAGAATATGGTGAGGGGTTGTTGCCCTGCCTTCCAAATTTCACAGATCTCAACCCAAGTGTCAGAGGAATGTGCTGAAATGACAATATGCAGCACGTTTACTTTGCAACAAACATGACTTTAAAGATCTGCTCCTTATGCCTTGGTACAAAATGGCACTTTTAGAGGTCTGATATATAGAAAACATATTATGCACATGCCTTACACCACATTTCATTTTTGACCTCCATTCCTCTCTTGGGTACTCTGAATAAGTAATCTAGTTGTAGTAGAACCTGTTAGTTTGTAATCTGCATTATAGTCACTGATAAGAATACTTGTAGGCTTATTGCATTTCTTTAGAACCAGATACACCTGACTAGCCAAGGCCTGCCTGACTTATTTGTATGGTTTTGTAACAGTTCACACAAACATTCTTTCTTTTTATGCAGTGATTGGTGTGTGTGTGTGTGTGCGTGTGTGTGTGTGTTTAAATTGGCTGGCTAAACTGTTGCACTGTGGCAGTTGAACTCTTAGGGCATACTCACATTGAGCATGTTCGCCTTGAATCATGCCAGATCATGACTGCCCCATGCCCACTACTCCTGCTGGTCTGGGATCACGCTGACTTAAAAAACAAAGTCCGGGCATGCTTTTATCATCACAATAATCTAAAGATGGGCTCGCACAGCACAACAGACTTCATAATTGTACTTTATGGGATTTTTTGGTTTCATTTTGGATGCAATGACGAAGAGACCAACTCATAAGCCTTATAATAAATGTTTTTTTCTCATGCAACATGCTGATATCATGAAAAGATTTTTACGGAGGCAGCTGACATTTTGTTTCATGATTTCAGTGCAGGGCACCCCAGTGCAATACAGCACACACACTAGTCAGTCGAACCACGCTTTAGGGATAATTTTTGAAAAATTATCTCGGTGCACTTGTCAAAAGTTGTAGGACTTAAGATGCGCAACTCAGCCAAAACGGGGACATATCAGTACATTTTGTAACTATTTTAATGTGAATTTTTATCTAATTAGTATTTTTTAGTTTATTATTATCATACTTTTTTGTGCATTTTTATTTTATTATATTTTTTATATATTCTAATAATGTATACCATGGGTCCTAAGTTTGATTGTAACAGTAAAGCATTGAGAACAAAAATGGTGCTAAATGTTTTTATATTAAATGACAGAACCTGTATTGCATTTAATATTTTACATTTACAGCATTTAGCAGACGTCCTTATCCAGAGCGACTGACAACTGATTCAGTCTTACAAATCAAATAATGGCGGGTTAATGGTCTTGCTTAAGGACCCAGCTGTGGCAGTCTTTGTTATGGACAGCGTGCATAGATTGTATAAGGCTACTGTACACAGCGGTGAATTGTCACTTTAAGCACTTGTATGAGGCCAATATGCTCAAATTACAAGCTGTTGTCTGGATAATGGTTTGTGTACAAATGTTCCAAAGTATCATTGAAGATGTGCTTAGTCTTGCATTAAAAGCCGGGCCACACAAATGAATACAAAAGACTGACTGTTCAGACACGTATAGGCGAAGCTCTTTCACATGCGTTAGGACTGTCTGCGATATGCCCTGTGTAATTATAAACAACCGCCGAGCTGCTGTCCACATGGCCGCTGCCTTTGTCTAATGACGGGTGTAATATAAATACACAAGCACATATTGATTCAGATCTTTCTTTGCATTTAGATCACTCGTGTCATGTCCCCCACAGCCGAGATGAAATGACTGAGAAGCCTAAACACCCATTTTTTTTTTCAGCAGGACAAGGGAATAAGGACACTGTCATTATCATAGCAGGAAAGCTAAAAAAAATCGCTTAAAAGAAACTGAAACACAAATGCACTCTCAGCAAATTTGGCTTGAATTATCAAAAGACAGAAAGGGCTAGGGGTTATATTTTAATGACAGATCCACAAATCTCCCTCATTAATCAGCACTGGCATTTTTTCCTTGATTGCATTCTGCAGGGTTACTGCAAAAAACACCGTGAGGGCCTTGTAGAGTTCCGTTACTGCCTGATACGCTGAAAACAGCTGAAAGACTAAGCCTATTATGGGATGTTTTGGTTTTCAGATAATAAGCTGAACACCTATTTATTCTAATTAAGTGATCAAAGAATGTACAACAAAATACCAATAAAGGGCAAAAGTAACATAAAAACAGCTGTAATACAAATTGGTGTAATATGAGGTTGTGAAAATTCCTGTAATGGGAAAAATTCTCAGCAATTCTCGTTGGGAAGATCAACTTACTGCACTGCGCCTTCTTATACAGGGGGGTGGAGGAGTCTGTTGCTGGTCAAAGCCCCTATAGTCCTGTGTAGCGGCTGTTATCCAGGATAAGCACAAGCAGACTGAGGTGTTCTTACATAACTAACTTAACTTTAGGTCAAATTGATGGTTATTGCTATAGTCAGTGTGGACGTATTTCAGTCTTTGCAGGTGAATAAGGTTAGGGAAGGGGGGCATTTTATTTCTGACTTTTTTTTCTTTGGGCTTGCAAGCCAGAGGGTGTTAGTGAGAACACAAATTCTGCAGGTGTGGTTATTGTGACTTGTTTTTGGTTTGCCAAGATTCAAACTGACTATGGGTGTAACCGTTGCAAAATATGTGTAATGTACATCTTAAACCAGTATATCGGCTAAACTCAGAAACCAGTAAGATGCTGCACTTCAGCAAGAAAGCCAGTATTTACTTGTGTAAATACGTATTGTTATCTCACAAAAATTAGGGTATATTTAAGTATCGGATATTTCATTTTAAAATGTTGTGAGCACTATATTAAATCCCTGTTATTATCCCTGTTTATTACAGAGCTAGTGCACATGCTTGCTCACTTATTACAATGTAATTACACATTATTGACTTGTGAATGTAAGTTATTATACATTTATTAAAACATGTACATTGTAACTAATGGTATTACATCCATTATTGCACATTTATTACAATGTAGTTGCACAAAATATTAAAAGTTCATTACAATTGTGTTGGAATTGGAATTATTACATGTGCGATACAATTATGACAATGTATTTATTGTATTTCATATGTTAACAGTGCAATTACGGTAAATATGCTTGTTATAATACAAATGTGTTGACAAAGCTTATTGCACGTAGATACATTGTAATTACACAATATCATGGCGATGTAATTACATGCGCTAATATCTCTAAATAACATAACACTAATAATTACGTTGTCATAATTATGCATAATAACTTATGTACAGTATATGCGTTTTGGGTAATATGCATATTATCAAAATAAAAATATTCAATGATTGTACAGTACACAACAATATTAATAACACGGGTTCAAAAACATTAAAATTTTATTCATTAAAAACTGCATTTTCTGACTGTATTTAGGTCCCTCTGTTAGGGCTCGCGCCATGAGCCCGTTTTCGCTTTTCGCCGCAGTTTATGATTTCTCCTCGTTCCCTTAGTTTTCCGTTTCAGTTTTTTTCCCCAACGCCATTCATGGCACTTGTTTTCATTTACCGCGGCAATCAATTGGTTAGTTTCTAGTGTTACACACCTGTGTTTAATTTTTCAGTAATTGCTTTTTTTTGTTTATTTCTTTTGGTTGTGCCTAGTCCTTACTGGACTTCGCCGCGCAAATTCCCGGCAGCTGATCCGATTCCTCGGCCACTAGAGGGCGTACCTGGATCCTCGGCCATAAAGGGCAGTCACCGGATCCTCGGCCATTGTTGGCCATCCCTGGATCCCCAGCTATAGAAAGCCATTTCCTTTTTAACCCACTTTTTGTCTTTTTATTTTCTTTTTGTTCAGGCTCTTTTTAGTATCTTTTTTTTTAATTATAGAAGCCATCCCGCCTACGCCGGGCTGATTTCGGGACCCTTGACACCCGAGCCACTCTGCGGACTCCTGGCACCCACGCCACTCTGCGGACCCTCGGGACTTAAGCCGTTTGCGCTGTCCCCCGGCTCCTAAGCCATCTTGGGGACCGTCGGCGCCCACACCGGACCTCTGGACTCTTGGCTGGTCAACCGTTTCTGGACTCTGGCGTGGGATTCTTTTATTTATGTTAAACCTGATTTTATTTCTTAATAAATCTTCCTTTGTTTGCCTTATTTTGTGTCTGTCTGTGGATACTGCATTTTGGGCTCTGATTAAACTCAGTAGGGATCCTGGGGATTTGGTGAGACCAGGAATGGTCTTGTGAGATCCCTGGGACTCCCTATCGTAACACTCTCAAGATTTTTATTCCACATTTTGCTTTTGCTTTGATACACAATATAAAATTGAATACAATTAAACAATTTCAATGCATAATCTCTGAATGGATTTATGTTTGGAAAAAGCCAGATCAAATTCCAAATTCAGTGTGTGGTACTCTTGAATAAGGTGGGGGATCCACAATGATTTGGGTGGCATTAGGGCTTTGTGTGGTCATATAGCAGACAAGAATGGTTTGGGGATCATGAGGAGTTTCAAGAAAAACATATTTGTCCATAAGAAGGTTACTTTGCTCCGAACCTTCCAGGCCTAATGAGATTTTAATTTTGTGATTCAAGAGACTCTGGTTCATAGAAAAGTTCTGCAGCACAAATCTCCATTTCTTTCATCCTTTAGAAAACTTAGAGGAGTGTACCTTTTTAAAGAATGGTCCTCCATCAGTCCACATACAAGAAGGCTCTTCCGGAGGCAAATACTTATTCATTTCTTTATATTAATAGACTCACAGGTTTTGCATAATTGCATCCACCTCAGCATACATATTTTTCATTTAAACTAACTGGTATCAAAGGATCTTTCACCTTGGGAACCACAAAGCATCATGGGTACGCTTTTAGAGCTCGGATAATAAGCACCATAGATAATTGAAAGGAGTGTTTTCCACAAATTGCGTTCGTACTTTGCGCAGGCTGAAGTGAACACACGAGTCCCTTGGAGGAATAAAAAAGAAACAGAAATAACACTAACAATCAGGACCAAAAACTCTCTTTTATTCTGTCAGCAACAGCTGTCTTGGGAGGCCCGCTGGGAGAAATGGCCTGGGTCTGTAATTCGTCTTGGGAAGACGTGTTTATTTTTGTTTGTGCTCCCTTTTTAGATTTCAGCAACACATGGACCTGATCGAGGAAATAATTCTGCAGGTTGTTTGAGGTTTACCCGAGCTTCACCTAGCAATGAGATTGTTTTCTTAAGTCAGGTGTCAAATATGTCAGATGGTGCAACTGTCTGACCATATATAGGCAGATGCAATCTTAAGCACAAACATGCGCACCCCTGTCCAGTTCCATGCTTTGTAACGACCTTAAATATATCACACTGTATAGGACGTATTGGATCCTGTTGAAACCAACATACAGCCTTGCTAGGGTGGAATACAAACCAGTGAGGCCCTACTGAGCCAGTTTGGTTCGTATCCTGGCCATATTATGTTTGTTGGCCAAACTGTTGGTTTATGTGTGTGTCCATAAATTCTGCCTTGAGGCCAATGAGTTATAAGGTCACTTATGAATGCTGGGGACTGTGGTGGCCTAGTGGGTAAGACACTGGTCCATGCCATAGAAGGTCCAGGGTTTAAATCCCACCTCTTACAAGCTGCCACAGTTGGGTCCCTGAGCAAGGCCGTTAAGCTGCAATTGCTTGGATTGTAAGACTGTATGAGTTGTAAGTCGCCCTGGATAAGGACGTCTGCTAAATAACGTAAATGTGAATGCTATCTGTGCATTATGGCTGCACATGCTGCACTGACCAGGC